>PVLC010004016.1:0-89845 GCA_004027655.1 Graphiurus murinus | reverse complement strand
TCTCTCTCTCTCTCTCTCTCTCTCTCTCTCTCTCTCTCTCTCTCTCTCTCTCTCTCTCTCTCTCTCTCTTTCTCTCTCACTCGAGGTTAAACCCAGAAGCATTCTACCCCTGAGCTACATCCCCAGCCCTATTTTTGTTTCTTTTGAAACAGGGTTTCGCTAAGTTGCTGAGGGACCTTACTAAGTTGCTGAAGCTGCCCTCAAAACTGGGATTCTCCTGTCTTAGCCTCCAAAGTACTAGGATTATAGACATATGTCACCATGCTCTGCTTGAAATCTTTCTTAACTTTCATGTGAGCAGCATTTTCTCCAAGACATCTACCATCAAGGGATTATTCCTTGTAGAGCAGGAGGGCTTCTCAGAACTCCTGTCATTCATATTTCTAGAAATAGAAATCTCTCCAAATGTCTGAATTTTTCTTTTTCGCGGGTGTCTGGTTGTTTTCTTATGCTTTGTCTATGTCTGCTTCTGTAACATAAGTGCTATCAGTCACTGATTTTGCCTGTATTATTTTCTTTCCATGGTCATGCATAAGTACTTAACACGTAATTGACGTTTGTTAAATGTTCTGAACTAAATGAATGGATGAAAGAATAGATGGGCCAATGTATAGAAAGATGCCAAGAGCACTCTTCCTTCCCAGTGCCGAGCACAGTATCTAATAATTATAGGCACTCAAATGAAGGAGTGGTCGACTCAGTTGTATACAGATGAAGGAGAAATGGGTGGCTCTCTCAAACAGGAGTGCTGAGCCTTTCTCACTGGTCCAATCTCACTTAGAATGGAGCTCTATGAACAAATATCCACATCCTTCTTGCTCACTACCAACAACCAGGCTCAGGTAGTTATTCAATAAATACCTGTAATGGTAATGAGGTGAATTTAGTCACCCGTCTTTTCAGACACGTACCTTCAGTTGAAAGATGATCTCCTGTGGCTTGGCTTTAGACAATAGTGTGCTTATTGTTTCTGGTTTTCTTAAATTCATAAGGACAAAAGTCACCACTTGTTGAGTACCAGACTGCAAGAGGAGTCTCTTTCTTTTGCTTATCACTCTCTTTGCAGTACCTGGACAACTTTTTTTAAAAAATAAATTCATAAATATATGACTGCTGAGTGAAAGAATGAATAAATGAAGATCTCTTACTTTAGTAACAGCAAAAAGAAACATCACTTGGAAAATAAATAAAATCCTTTTCTCCAAGTACCTAAAAATATCTTCCCCAAATTGAAAAAGTATATAAGCCTGCAAGAAAAGGAAATGTGATTATTATTCAAGTCACAGGGAGTCTCAGGTATTCAGCCTGTAGGATTCTGTTTAGTTTAAAATATCACCTACATAGAATAAAAGTGGCTCACTTATTTATAATAATCTATTTACGTCAATGGCTGTTGATGTTGGCGAGAGTTTGCTGTTAAAAGCACTGTGCATCCAAGATTCTATATACCCAGAATTGGTGATCAGTGTGTATTTTCCTTTCCTCTCTTCTAAACAATCTTGAATTTATTGCTCCCAGAACATACACATCTATTTTTCTCTCATTGCTCTGACCATGGTGGTCTCCAGTGACTCTGAGCTTAAAATATTCCTGCTACTCTCGCTCCTTTATAGAGATGCAGAATACGCCTTTCATTTCCCAAGTTCGTACCCCATTTCTGCCTCCTCTTTGCTTTTCCCTCCTAGATAAAAAGAGCATCATCGCCCATGTTGTCTCCTCTTTCATCAACTATGATTATTTTTATTATCAAATGGGATGATGAGATAAATAATGTTTGGTAGTTACTCAAATGACCTGGAAATTATGAATCCCACCCAGTGCCACTTTTGTCATCTTCAGACATGAAAGAATCAAAGGAACTTCCCTCTCTAGGTTCTGACCTTGGAAACACACCCACGGCTTTCGTCTTCTCCCAGAGACTTTCCTGCTGTAAACAGCCCATCAGAGTCTCCCAGACAGCTGTTAGAGCTCAGAATCAATTTACTTTGGGGTGAGGACTTGAGGGACACAGATGGGTGAATTACAGGTGTTCAGCTTAGTGGCAGACCCTGCTTGGCACAGCTTAATATGTGCCCCAGCCTGTTTCCGCTGCAGGGCAGCAAAGCTGTCACTCTTTGCCCTGGAGAGGGCTGGTGGGTTTTGGCAGGGTACCATATGAAATCCTAGTTACAAGGTCAAGTGCACAGTTTTGGTTTTGGGAAGCTGTTATAACTTAAGCAAGTCACTGAATACACCTTTAGTTTGAGTCAGATTTCTCTCTTCAGATTTTAATTGAGACTCCAGAGTGACTCTTAGTTCCATTCAACTACTCTATCCAACAGCCTATTGCTGTAGTTCCTGCTCCGTGTTTATGTCAACCTTGCTTCTTTGTCTCATTGCTTTTCTTTTTACTTGTTTACCATTTCTAGCCTTCAAATTGCATCATTGCCAACAATTTCTTCCCACCCTCAGTTCTGAATCTTTGGGGCATCCCTTTATACATAATTAGAAATTGATGGAAGAACCATGGAGGTGAGGAGCTCAGCTCTATGGAAACTTATGGTTAAAAGAAGTTAATTTAGTGAAAAAGGAAGAGAAGTTCGGGTTTCAATGGCAGAGTGCATTTGCAAATCAAAATCTACAGAGTGGGACAAAGGCAATGATAAAATAAAGTTCCTGGGAACTCTAGACCTCAGTGGATCTTCTTGGCATGTAGGGATTGGATTCCAAGCAAAGTATTCTGAAAATCAGAATCGCCTTGGAAATACAGAATCCATTTCTAAGGCAATGAGGGTATGGGCCCTGGAATATTATTCATTTCACTAGATTCGCATGCATTTATGGTTTGAAATCATGCCAGGCATGCCCTATCCAGGCCATAGCAAGACCCCTGCAAAATCATATCTATCATTGAAAAGGCCCTGCTTTCCGTAACTCCTTCTGATATGCTGCCAAAAATTCAAACAGCTATTCCGATTACACTTTAATTGGTACTTTATATTCAACACATAAGAAAATTCACCATAAACAAAAGCTGTTCTTTCCTGAACTCTGTGAAGTTAAAGTATCTGGATCGTGTGTTAACTATATAATATTTATGGAGTTCAGCATATGGGTAAAGTCAGCCAAAGCCCATTTCTCCTCCTTAAGGCCGTATAGACTCAGGAATGCTTTATATATGATGATTTTGAAATAGCTTTGAAATCTCCTCCCCTCAGACATTCTTGCAATGTTAAAGAATAGAAGGAATAATAAATAGTTCAGTTGACCCTTTTTTTTTTTTTGGTTTCTTTTTATTCTTTGAGAAATCAATACTAATGTAGTTGGCATACATGTAATCAACCTTCTTCCAAGAATCTCAAAACACATATAAACTCTGCTGGTTGGTTACTTAAAAGTAATCACTTGCCCTGAAACCATAAACCAGGTCACATATGGAACTGGTTGTAAGAGTCAAATACGAAGACCTAAAATTTCCACCAGTGGTTTATGCCAATCTCTTACCCCCTTCCATTGACCTCCACCCATGCAAGGAGGTGAGGACCGTTAGGGAACTGGAGACAAAGAGAGCGATTTGTGTGTTCAATCAATCAAATTACTAAACATCTCTGTGCCAGGCCCTGTGATGTACCTGAAGGACATGGTGTCAAATAATAAGTAGGCTTTTCTTTCTAGAAATTCAGTCTCTCTAGTGAATAACCATGATAAGAATCAACATATATTGAACACCCACTCTGTTCCCTATGCTTTGTATATGCATTGACTCAGTCCTCACAGTTAACCTTACAAAGTAGGGCCTAGCATTACATTTAATAGACACCCTCCACCTAGATACTAAAATGCTCTCGTTGAACCTTAGTTGCTTCAAATAATTTTTAAAGATCTATTTTTCCAGACAGGCTTTCAGTCCCCTTTAAGTTCCCAGAGGGCAACTGTTCTTCTATAGTTGATGTATATATTTTCCGTTAAAAATATGCTATATATATCTGCATATATCTTAACAGTGTTTTTTTTATTATTTTCTGTGTTTTAAAAATTTGGCAAATATTATAATTCTCTAATATTCTTTTGCACCTTGGTTTTTTCCCTCAATGGTGCATTTTTAAAATTTGTGAATGTTGAGTCATACAGAAATAGTGCATTAGTTGTAAGAGCTATGTAGTGTTTGTTCTGATTGATGTACACGATTTCATACATTTTGCTATTCTTGGGCCTTCACATTGTTTCTACTTGTTTTCTATCATATTAATGCCTCAAAAAACAAAAATCTATGTGTTGACTTTTCTATGGCACAAACCTAAAAATAAACTTACTGATTCAAAGGGTAGGTGCAGTTTCAAATTTACTAAATTCATTTTCAACTTTACTAAAATCATTTACCAAAATGGCAGTAACATTTATGCTCATATGGAAAGGTAAGAATATTCCAGTTCCTCTATAACTTCAGTTGCATTTGGAGGTGCTAGAAATTTAATTTATGTGAGTTTTATAGATGAGAAATATCATTGATTTAGAATGCATCTATATTTTTACATGATATTGGCTAACATACATTTTTCTGCTTTTTGATATAAAGGTTACATGTTTGTTAATTTAATTAATTAATTTATTTATACAAAGGTATTCTACCACTGAATTACACCTCCAAACCTTTTTAATTTTTATTATGAAACAGGGTCTCTCTAAGTTATACACACTAGAATCAAATCTTCTATCCTCTTGTTTCAGTTTTCCAAGTGCTAGAATTACAGGCATGTACCCCTGAGCCAAGCTTATGAAGGCTATATTTTTAAAGAAACTTTCTTAAAGAACATGATTTTATACTCCCTAAAAGAGTTTTAGAAAACAAGGATTTTTGCCAGGCATAGTGTGCATGGCTATAATCCCAGTACATAGGTGGATGAGACAGGAGGATAGCAGGTTCAAGGAACGCCTCACCAAGTAGTGAAACTCATCAACCTCTCAAGACCCTGTTTCAGAATAAAAATAAAATATGGCTAGGGGTGTAGCACAAAAGTAGAATGTCCTTGGATTCTATCTCTAGTACCACACATCCACGTGCACACACACACACACACACACACACACACACAGACATTAAAAAAAAAATTTTGTTTTTTGAAATTTTAATTAACACCTTAAAAAACTCCTTTGGTAGAGTGAAAAGTACACATGAATTATTGACATTTTATAATTTCTATTTTTTTTTTTTTTTTTGCAGTACTGGGGATTGAACTCAGGGGCGTTCTACCTCCGAGCTATACCCCCAGCCCTATTTTTTTATTCTTTATTTTGAAACTGAGTCTCACTAAGTTGCGGAGTGCCTCACTAGGTAGCTGAGGCTGGCCGCGAACCCGGATCCTCCAGTCTCAGCCTCCCAAATGCTGGGATTACAAGCGTGCGCCACCATGCCCGGCTTATAATTTCTATTTTTTAAAGCATTTTCTTGTGTAGTGTCAGTTTATTATATTTATTTGGTTATGTCATGCTTTGAAATAAATTAATGTTGTATTACTTATTTCTGCACCCCCAACACTTTTTTGATACTTCTCTCCATTGTTATTTCCCTTTTTCTTACTTTTACTGTTTTATTATCAGCAGCTTGTATAAGAGTAAGAAGGGGATTTAGTTTGCTTTTCTTTTTAATCCCTTTAGCACAATGCTTGGGTCATTAATTTATTTTTCTTGCATTAAAAACTATACATTAAGGTTTTGAATTTCCCTCTGAGTACCAATTTAGCTTCATCTCACATATGATGATAAGCTGTACTCTTACTATTATACTAGTGCTTTTAAAAGAAGGATTTACAAACCATACCTGGCAAGACCTTTTTCTGGGTTGTTTATCATAGTCTTTGCATAGCACCCATCCAACTTTAATATCATAGACATGTAATTACATTATCAGATTATAATGAGAATATAACTTTTTGAAATTTGAGAATGTTTCCCATGTTGCTGAGTAAAATAATATTCCCTAGAAAACCAAAAGGACACCATATATGAATATAAAACTTTTCCTAAGCAACCAGTAGACCATAAAATATATGTAGAGCAAAATTCCAGTAAAATATGTTAGCCAATAAGAAATTTCTCTTGAGAAAATAGAAGTAAAATGCATCTGTGAGTTTTAAAAGTAGAAAAAAAGCTTATAGATCACAAGGACTATACTTTCATTTTACATTGGTAGATTGAATCCCAGAAAGACTGAAGAACTTTCTCAATTTTAAAAAATGATTACAGTTTTAAAACTAAGTATTTACTGAATAGCTATCACTTTGTGGTATTATTAATTTTATACCATATTCCCTCTTGCCTCTTTCTTAAAAATAATGATAAACAGATTTATGTGTCTACAGAAAATTATTTGTTATTATCTGACTGCTTTTTTATGGGAAAGGCTAAGTAGTCACAAAACCTATCTGTAGAGCCAGAAACCAAACCTACAGCCCATCCTATCTCCGCCTTCCAAACACTGGGATTAGAGGTATGTGCCACTATGCCCAGTGTCTTAGTCAACATTCTCACTGATGTACCCCAGTAAACCTAACCACACAACTTAGAGGAAGGAAGATTTATTTGCTCATGATTTCCTTAGAGATTTTTGGGTTCAGTCCATGTGAGACTGGGAACCACAGATCTCAAAGCACGACAGCTGGAAGTGAAGAGAGAGCTCAAGTCTTCACTCTCACATCATGGATGCCGGAAGCAGAGAGAGCAAACAAGGAATCATATATAACCCCCAAGGCCACACCCCCAGGGACCCACCTTCTACAGCCTCACCCTACCTGTGTAGGTGACCACCAAGATAAATCCATTACAATGAATTTATCTCCTGATGAGACTGCAAGCCTTATGATTCAATTACATCAACTCTGAACACCCATTTATGGGGCATTCAATATCTAACTGTAACACTCAGCTTATACAGGTTACAGTTTTAAAGAAAATTGATTGAAGAACATGCCTTTATATTCTTGAAATAGTTTTAGAAAACAAGGATTTTTGTTCCTTAAATCCACATGCTCTTTTGCTGATTTCTACAAATTCCTCTTTTGCCATTTCATCTATTGCTAAGTCTTGGGGCCTCTTTACATTATTCTTATTCATTCTACTCCATATTTTTGTTGGCATTCACCAGATTTAACATCACCACAGTTAGGCCTTCCTTGTTAGTAAGCTACAGTCAGTCTAACACTAACTGTCCATTCTTCTCCCTCTCAATCTTACAACCCATTCACTTTCTCCTTATAGCACCACTATGTGAAATTGTTTTATTTATTAACCAGTGTGCTCTTTTTGTCTCTCTTTTCCATTACAGTATATATTTCATGTCTAATTCATTACTGCATCCCCAGTGCTCAGCACAGTCCTAGTCATGATAGTAGGAACTTGACAAGTGCTTGAAGCTTCACTAAGTGCATAGATGAATAAGTCCAAAACCTCTCATAATCCTTTAATTGATAGAGATGGTGTCAGTGGAAAATTGGTTAAATGCAAGTAATTGTATTTACATAAGGACCCTAAACTCAACTGAAAAAAAAATCCAAGTAAGAATTTTGGTTCTGATCATTATACTATTGCCCCAGGGACCAAGTCTTTAAAAATAACAATGGATAATTTAACTCCCAGTAATGATGGACTAAGCCATTTGGGCAAAACTTTTTTTTTTTTTAAGAAAAGTAAAGTAGCTGCAAATAATATGATTTTTTTTGGGGGGGGGGATGGAAGGAACTGGAAAACATTATGTTGTTAAGTGAGATTAGCCAGTCACAAAGAGTAAAGAAGCATAGGTTCTCCCTAATATGCGGATGCTAGGGAGAAGATAGGGTATGGGAGGGTCTCCAGATGAAAAAGGAGAGACCCTCAAAAGCAAAGAAGTTGATTTAACTGAAGGGGTTGGACAGGGGGAGGGAGCACACTAATGTATATCAAGGTTACTCACTAAACTGAACTTGAGAGGGAGGGAGGGCAAGGGAGCGGGGTGGGAATTCGGGGAAGGGGTCAAATGAGAATTGTGAGCATATATATTGTTATCAATTTGTACCTAACAAAGATGTATGCTTATAATGTATGAATAAGAATAAAAATTGAAGAAAAAGAAAAGTAAAGTAGCTGAATAAAGTATAAATATTATGCTTTCAAAGCATTGAAGAACTAACATGAGAGTGAGCAATTGCTTGGTAGTGATCTGTAAGAGTCTGGGAACCCAAAGATGGTGTCTGACAGTAGAGGCTGCTGTTTCTCTTGTCATGTAAAGATCTAGAGAGACAACTAAAGGCTCAGTCTTCCAATTAAAGGGAGGGAAAGTTTAAATCCCAAGGGTATTGATCTAGTTTGCCTCCTATAACTGTGCAAAACCTCCCAGGGTGGTAACTGGATAGTAAGAGTTACAGCTTTGCATCATTTGGCGCTCCACATAACCTGAGTGTTAAACAGTCTTAAATGGCTCAAAATAGTATTTTCAGGATTTGGGCAAAAGCAAATGAAAATATTTGCTGGAGGAAGATGACTAAGGTCTTTTTTCAAAAACAATGTGCAGAACACAACTAGAAATAACTGGGTACGTGAAAAGACAAAATGCCATAAGAGAAAAATAGCAAAACTCATATAGCATAGGAGCAGACTCAACAAAGTCCAAATTATAGAATTATCAGACACAGTGTACAACTTGGTTCACTATTTTAATGAGATGAAAGTCAAGTTCAAAGTTTTGGAAGGGAACAAGAAGCCATAAAATGTATCATAAATTAAAAAAAAAGAATGAAATATGCATTCTAGTACTGAAGTAAAGTAACTGAATGAATCAGTTTAAAAGAAAGTTAAGAATAAAGGAGAATTGCTAACCAAGAAAATATATCAGAAGTCTATAATAAAGTGAGCATACAGGGGAAGCAAAAGAGAGAATATAGAAGAAAAGATAACAGACCAAAACCAATGTGGTTCACTAGAAATTTTTGCAATGGTAAAATTTTTTATATATCTATGCCATCCAATACCACAATCCTATTCACATAGTTGTTGAGAACTTGAACGGGGACTATTAAGAATAAAGAATTGACTTTTTAATTGTATTCAATTGTTTCAGTGTACTTTTATTGGTATATTGTTATTATACCTCACAGTGAGATTCAAAGTGACACAAAAACACATGCACGCAGCACTTGGGGTTCCCCTTTTGATCCCTGCCCCTCCATAGATGTTAGTGATACCTTCATGTATGGACATAGCATTATTTGAACTGCTTCCTTGAATTTTAAATAGTTAGACTTTACATAGCCACACGTGGCTACAGGTGAATGTATTGAACAGTAGCTTTACAGGATGCATATAGAAATTATAAGATATTTGTAATAAGTATAGCAGAAGTGTAGGAAAGAGTGGATTAGAGGTAATGTTTGAAGAAATAATAACTCAAACATTTTCAGAACTGATGAAAGACACTCATCCACACATTAAAGAAACTCCTCCCAAATTTTTAAGTGGAAATGAAAAACTCTTTCAGGAACATTATAATGATTCTTCAGAAACCAAATTGTGGTGATTCTTCAAAAACCAAATACAGAGAGAAATAACTTTGAGGTGGTATAGAAGAAAAGAGAGGTTACCTTCAAACTAGAAGTATTTAATGACAGTGTAGTTCTCAACAACTGCAATGGAAACCAGAAAATATATATAAATACACATTTTCTAAGGAAAAAATGTCTCATCTCATAATTTCATACTCAGAGAAAATATCTTTCAAGAATGGAGGTAAAATAAAGGCATCTGAAAGCCAAGAACAACAGAGATAGTTTAGCACTAACAGATGCTACCAATAGAAATTATAAAATGATTCCAGATGGAAAGTAAACGATATCAAGAGAAATAAGAACAAAGAAAATGATAAATATGTAGGGAAAGTATAAGGAAAAATACTCTATGAAATAAAATAATAATAATTTCAAAGCCACCCTCCCTTTTTTTGTTTCTCCCAATAATTTAACATTGCATTTCACATGTTAGTTGAAATTGTTCATCCATACTGCTGGACATTATACATTTTTAAAAATCAGAAACCTGTATTAAAGTGTCCACTAAGGCAGCACAGCATTATTTGTTGTAAAGATATGGATGAATGAAATGGAACAAAGAAAACTGTTTAGTTTTTTTCCCCCTAGGAATGGTGTAAGAACATTAAAAACATACGAACTTCAAAGATAACTGATACCTCTGAGTAGTTGAGTCTCAAAATGGATATTTATCACACTTCAACATCTCCAAATATTAACACAGATTTGAGACTTCTAACTTATGATTCTTATAATGAAGTTTCTGAAAGCCAGTTCTAGTTCCTGGCTTTGGTCAAGTTACCAAACTTTCTAATCCTCATTTTCTTAACCTTTGAGCCTTTTGTGCATGATTTCAGGCACAGAATCACTCTTGGCTTTTCTTCATTGACTTTCCTAAAACTGAATGAACTCCTTAGTAATGTATCCTAAGATGTTTTCTCTGGCTTTTTTATTTATTATTTTTATTGTTTTCTTTTTAAACTTTGGGTATTTCCTCAGGAATACACTCAAGTGTGCAGTTTGAATATTATTTCTTTCCCTCTCCCTTTGTCATTTTCATCAGTATTCCTGGAGATCTTCTCCAAGTATACTTCATGTCCAGTATTTAAGTTCAAACAGTGCTGATTCTGCTCTTCACTACCTCAAATATAGACTTTGGCTTATACCTGTAACCCCTGTACTTGGGAGGCTGAGACAGGAGGATTGCAGTTTCAAGGCCAGCCTCAGCAACTTAGCAAGATTCTCAGCAACCTACCAAGACCATGTTTCAAAAAACAAAACAAAAAAATAAATGAAAATGGCTGTGGGATGCATTTCAGAGGTAGAATAGCCCTGGTTCAATCCCTAGTACATATATATATGTATATGTATATGTATATATATATATATATATATATATATATATGTATATACTTTGTTCCCTTTGTTACCATATTCTTTGAAATCTTTCCTTATCTCATTCTTTTACTTTTCCTTATATCATTTTGTTATACTTTTCCTTACAGATTACTTAATGGACACATTCTTATATCCAATTAGATATATAAAAAATATTTTGGATTACTCATCCATGAATGAGAGAATATTTATCAAGAGCAGACGCTTGTCAACAAATGAGTAGGTAATTTCCATTTGCATAAAAAAAATCTTATGGCTATAATGGCTGATTACTTTATAGTTTACTCCTCCACCCTCTTCCATGGGGGAGGGTACTTCTCTGTCCCAGAGGAAAAGGGGATTGCACAACATATAGACCAATTTCCAATATCGAATCAGCTTTCATATAATTGAATACTGCTGCACAGAGATGGCTTCTCCAGCTCCAACCCACATTGGAAAGAAAGAAATGCATGACCGTCTACCATGCCAATGGCATACTGCTACCATGAGTTTTATTCTCTAAATTCTTGCCATAACAGTGCACCTTTGCAGTGTACTATGTCGGTGTGTGCTAAAACTCTCCTTTTCTAATCCTAGAGTTTTTTTTTAAGTAGTCATAGCAGCTTTATTTATGTGGCAAAATATTGGAAACAATCCAAGTGTTTACCAACAAGGGAATAAACAAGTTGTTGTTATAGTCAAACAGTGGGATGTTACTTACAATAAAGATGAAACTACTGCTACAAAAATGTGGATATTTCTCAAAAGCATTGTGTTGAGCAAAAGATGCTAAATATATAAGTATGCATACTGTATGTTCTTGTTTATATGCAGTCCTAGAACAAGTGAAACCAATCTAATGTGATATGAAACACATCAATAGTTCCTAACATAGGGAATTATTCAAATCATCCAATAGCTGAAAGGTTGCCTTGATGTTACTCTATTTTTTAATATACTTTTGTTGATGCGTTGTAATTGTACATCATAATGAGGCTTACAGGATAGGAGCATACATGTATAGAAATTGAAATCTCCAGAAGATAAGAGCATAAAAATATTCTGTTTGCCTCAAAAAGGAAACACTCATAAAGAGGGGAATTTCCTAGTTTTCTCCTTAATTCAGACTTTTCTGAGTAAATTATTTGTTTCCAATAATAAACTATAAGTCTACCAATATTGGGCTTTTTCACCTTAAGCACATTTGACTTATAGATCTTTGACTTCTTCTTATCTGAATATTGGTCCTGTTATGCCCTTTGTGAGTCTTTATTTTCATTTTATGTGATGGGATGGAAGTTCCTTCAAGAACTTCTAGCTAGTTGCCATTTTAAACTGAAGAAGATGCCTGCATATCTAATAAAATTGGCTTATCTCTAAGAATATTCTATATTTTGGGTATTTCACTGCATCAAGAATCCTTTTTTCTTTGTTATTATAAATTATTGAAGTTTAACTCTATGAATAAATTCAATTTTTAATTTTCAAAAATAAATTTGGATGGAATGCAGGATTTTAGAAGCCACAGCCAAGTACCCCCAACAATTCAACTAGGGACTCTGTGAGAACTTTTCCCAGTATTTTATTATGAAAATTTTCAATATATGTGGCAAAGTTGAAAAATTATATAGGAAATAGCTTTATACCTACTACCTATAGTTCACCATTAACATTTAACTATATTTGATTCAGTTGCTCTGTCAACCAATTCATCACATTTTTTAATGCATTTCAAAGTTAACTGTGGACATTAGTACACTTCTTACTGAACACTTCTGGATACATCTCTTTAGAACTCCTTATTTCTTTGCAGTTCCTTTTCATGGGAAAATTTGCATGTAATGGGACATATAAATCCTAAGTAAATATATAGACACTGAGTTTTGAAAAGATATACACATAACCAAAATCTGTATGAAGATAGACCATTGCCACCACTCTCTTGCCCCTTCATAAGGGAACATTTTTATATATAATAATCTAATCAAGGTAGAAAGGAGGAAATTTCCTACAGAAAGCATTCACAAATAACTTCATTTCTCCACTACCTTGGAGTGCTAGAAGAAAATATTTCTTCCCTAATGTGTCTTAAACTTTGTGCACTGAGCACAGAATTTAGTGTTTGGGAGTATGGAGGATACAGAGCCAAATGGAGACAGAAAAAGCCATGTCATCATTAAAAATAAACAGAGACACAAATATGTCAGAGGGCAGAGGCAGGCACTTCATTGTGCAAGTGATTTATGGGAGAAGCTAATTTTAAACAAGCTGGAGCTCTGTAGTGTCTTGCAGCCAAACAAACAGCCAAAGCGCCCTTTGACAGCCGGGGGAGAGCCGCTGATCTCCTCCAGCAGTAATCTCATTTTCTTGGTGGTGTAAAAGGCAATAAGTGGCTGTTTACTGTCTAAGGAAACCCTGACTGAGTCATTGAAGGCAGACTCTGCTAAATGCCAGAGAGTAGCAAGGATTATGGCTGGGAGACAATGGCCTGCCCTCTAACTGTCCAACCCACAAGAAAACACACTGGCACAGTAGCAACAAATCAAGCAGGGGCTATCCTTCTGTGTTGTGCATGTTCTAGACTTTTTTTCCCCCCACTTAAAATGGCACCACGGCATGAGCGAGATGAACTGACCACCCAAGAAATTAGCAAGCAGCATTCAGGCCTTGTTATTCCTGTTTTAGAACACAGATCAGGCAGGGCTGAGAGTTATACTGGGTAGGGAGAGGGTAGGTGGCAGGGAATGGAGAAACAGGAGAGGCAGGAGGGCTAGCCTTGCATGTGAAGGAGGTTGCACACGGCCAGCCCAGGATTAGTAGAATCTATCTTTAGATGGGAGGTCTTGGGCTACAGTTTCCCTGCCTTTGGGTTTGCGGGTTTTTCAAATGCCAATGCTGAACATTCTGTAGTCCGATATTCTACTCAATGGAAAACTCCCTGTAGCCAAGCAAAGGTGTGTGTGTGTGTGTGTGTGTGTGTGTGTGTGTGTGTGTGTGTGTGTAGAAACTGGTTGCCAAAACTAATTTCAGACCAAACTATCAGACAAATGCATGTGTATCTATGTTTATAGCCACACAATTCACAATTGCCAAACTATGGAAGCAGCCAAGATGTCCATCAACAGATGAATGGGATATGTACACAATGGAATTTTATTTAACCATAAAGAAGAACAAAATCATGTCTTTTGCAGGGAAATGGATGGAACTGGAAAACATTATGCTAAGTGCGATGAGTCAGTCACAAAAAGTAAAAAATCGTATGCCCTCCCTAATACGTGGAAGTTAGGGAGAAAGTGGGACATAAGAGGGACTCCAGAAGAAGAAGGAGAATCCTTAGGTGAGCAAAGAAGGTGACTTAACTGAAGGTGATGGGGGGGGAGGTACCCTAATGCACATGATGTACTTGCACAAATAGCAAAGTCAATCACTAAATTGAACCTGAGAAGGAGGGAGGGTGAGGGAGTGGGGTGGGAATTGGGGAAGGGTTAAATGAGAAATGTGTGCATGTATGCCTTTACCAGCTTGTGCCTAACAAAGATTTATGATTACAATGCACCAATAAAAAAACAAACTAATTTCAGTGAATGAACATTTAATGTGAACTTGCATTATAAATGGTTCAAAGGCCACCTAAAAGGTATAAAAAGTTTGAGGTGGTAGAACAAAGAGAGAAATTCTTTGGGGAAATGTATTGGAGTATTTGTCCCACTGCTCCTCCAAGAAGGAAGAATGGGGAATATGCCCCTTGCCTAAAGTCTGGTAAGAGAGATTGGAAAGATCTAATTAGGGAACTGGATTGCATCCTTTGGATACAAGGAACAGGGTGGAGACTCCACAAGGTTCCAACAAATAGTGAGGCCTGAGCGCTGACAAATGAAAACTGAAATCAGCTATGCACTTGGAGTCAGCTTCTGCGGGCCCTGTTTTGCCAACTCTTCACATCAAGTTTCCTGAATAGTGAGTGGGAGGTCTGTAGGCCTTGTCAGGAGGCTGGGAAGGCAAGGGCATTGACGGAGGGCTTTTGGGGAGTGAGTTCAGAGCAGATGTTATTTACCAATTATTACAAAAGCACCTCAACACATACACAGACAATATACCCTGCTAGTGCATCCTGGCTGCCTAGCAGACCTGAACAGCAGAAGTAGAAGCTGTTAGAGTTCCTGCAGGCTGACAAGCATGGGTAAAGGTGCAAGTTACCCATGGAGATGTCAGCCCTGTGAGCAGGAGAAGTGGAACTGACCTTTATTGCCTTGAAGGGACTTTGCCCGAGTAGGCTCTCTGGAATGAAGTTAAGGCAAGAATAGACAGTGTATGCTAGAGGAGAAACTCAAAAAAACAGAGTGTTTTTATGCAATAGACCATTTTGGCTATGGATGACCTCTTTTCAAATTACTGTTTTTAAGTGCATAAATTAAATTCATAGAATTGCAAAAGAAACAAATCATATTTAAGTAGAGTTATCAAAATATTTCAAAATTCATAAGACATTAAATCACCAGAGCTAGCATCAGTTCTAATAACTATCATGATTTTCATAATTTGGAGGCAGTGATAAGCATAAACAACATTTTGAAATACCTCCAAAATTGAAATGTAATATGACACTGCCTTTGATTTCGTTGGGGACAGAGTCACAAGCACTACTAAGAAAACTTCATTTTTTTTGCGGTACTGGGGATTGAACTCAGGGGCATTCTACCTCCAAGCTATACCCCCAGCCCTATTTTTTTATTCTTTATTTTGAAACAAGGTCTCACTAAGTTGCGGAGTGCCTCACTAGTTGCTGAGGCCGGCCACAAACCCAGATCCTCCGGTCTCAGCCTCCCGAATGCTGGGATTACAAGCAAGCACCACCATGCCCGGATGAAAGTTTCATTTTTAATGAAAGGAAATTCCAAATTTCTATTAGCATTTGCACACTTATAATTGACAAACACGGAACTTTTAAATTTAAGAGATCAATGAAAATAAATAAGTATATATGTACTTTCCCTATTATATATATGTATTTCCCTATTAGTTAGATATAGGATGTCCCCTATAGCTCATGTTTAATGTTCAGAATTGATGTGATTGAGTCCTGATGTCTGTAATCTCATCAGTGTATGAGTCCATTGTGGTGGGTTTACTAGGCAGGGACCTAGGCGGTGGGGTCCTGCTGGAGAAACTGGGTCCCTGGGGGCATGGCATTGTGCTCTCTTACTTACTACCTTGCTCCTTCACTCTCTCTGATTCCCACCACCATGCCCAGAAATTCAAAGACATCAGTCCCACTTGGACTGAACCTGGAATCTCCATCCACAAAAAAAAAAAAAAAAAAAAAAAAAAACATGAGAAAATAAATCTTCCTTCTTTTAAGTTGTGTGGTCAGTTGTTTTGGATTATATCAGTGAGTTGAAAGACACCTAGCTAAGTAACTCTGCAGTAAAGGGCTCTCTTACAAGATCAGATGAAGGGTAGATCACCTCCATCAAGGCGCAACAGGTAAAACCCCATAAGAACACCTCAGCAGAGACAGTGAACTTGAAACATCTGCCATGGCGATAGAAAACAAAACATACATTTGCAACGGCCTCTAGGGAATTTCTACGGAACCCCAGTGATTCAAAAAATGAAAGTAGGATATCTGTATTGCCTCCTGGAGGTTGGGCATTTGGGCTAAGTCTACACTCCATGCTCTGGTGATGGACAAGCTTCAACCACCTGGAGAATTCATGTCCCCAGAATTTCCCAAGGAACTGTGCCTGACCACCCCTCCCAGGAGCTGCCAAGTCACAGCCTTGGAACTCTTCCCATTGCATCATCTCAGATAAAAGCTGTCAGGAACCGACACCATAGAGTAAGATGAAACCTTCAGAAGCTGTTTATGTGGAAAGTACTTGTTAAACACCACAGGTAGCTAAGGGCCCTTTCGTTGCTAAGGGAGGTGTTATACTTCAATTTCAACAACAACAAGTGAAACAGCTGGTGGATACACCTGATGTGTGGATGGATGTTTCTGACAGTTGTGGTGGAATTGAATAATTCCTAGGCTGGGGTCAAGCAATCCTGGACTTAAAATACCACTTATTATTCAACAGCTGTGTGAAATTCAGTATATTCTTTAACATCTCTGAATCTTAGTTTCCTTTGTAAATGCAACATGGTTAAGTTAACCAATGACTTCTTTGTACAGTTGTGAGGATTACATGAGATAAGGCTTAGGTGTTTAGCTGGTATGTATCAATACACTCCTTTACCCTTTAAATAAGAGGAATGACATTCAGATGTCAGCTACATGGCTCACCCTTCTTCCTTCTGACTGTATAGATTCAACAGTCCACCAGTGTTCTAACACTCTTCAGTATGTTTTTGTGAATTCACATGAAAGGGAGGGAGAGAAATGGAGAGTCACATTCCTCTGGCTGGCTCAGCATCCCAGTCTCTGACATCCAAGCATGCTCCTTTTATAACACTTATCTTTACCTAGCAGAAATGCTCAGCTCTCTCTAGTTTTTGTAAACAAGAGGACCTGTAGCTACTCATGTATTGCATTAATTAGTTGCATGAATTTCTACCTTTCCATCTATCTACCTATCTATAATCTATCTAATTTATGTTATCTTGCTTTTAGGCAGTAAGATAGACTGGATGCTCTTTCTGTAATACAGTAACTCATCGTTCTTAAAAACCTTCTGACCATCCTTTCACCCTGGTGAGTCCCCTACCCTCCCATAAACAATCATATATAGCCTCCATTTTATTGGACTTCCTTCCTTTCTCACCTTCCTCTATTTTCTGTATACTCCTTGCCTTTGGACCTTACTGTCAGCAATAAAAACATTATTTTCCTCTTGTTTCTGCAGAGCAGGGACCTTTGGTATTCTGATGCTTATTGATATTCCTGCTTATAAATGTATCTGCTAGCTACTGCTGAGTAATAAATTGTCCCCAAATTCAAAGACTTAAACACATCTTGTTGCTCACTAGTCAGTTTGTCAGTTGGATGGTTCTATGGATCGAGGTTGGACTCCGCTAATATCTGCTGGCTTAGCTCATGTGATTGCAATCAACTAGTGCATATGCTAGGGGTTGGCTGATATAGAATGGCCTTAGTGGCATGGCTGGCAGGTGACCATAGAAATGCACCTGTTTGGGCCATAGGCTGCACATCATCTCTAGCAGGCTTGTCTGCCTGATATATATGACAGCAGGATTTCAAGATAACAAGCATAGATATGCAAAACCTTTGAAGCCTGGCCTTGAGATGGTATGATGCTGCTTCTATCGCACTCTAGTGCCAAAGCAAGTCATAAAACAAGTTTCAGTTTAATGATGGACAAAGAGACTTTGCCTCCTGACAGGAGGAACTGCAAAGAGACATTACAAAGGAAATGGATACAGGATGGGGAAAAAGCATGTACTGTTTTGTAATCAATCTACCACACTGTCTTATCTACTCCAATCTGACTCTTGAAAGTGTTTTCAATAAGGATAACTTCTTCCTTAGTAAGGTGCTAACTCTTACTATGATAAAAACACTTTTGTCCACCACATTAGAGAGAAATGAGTTGACTTCCTTTGAGGAAGATAACTGCAAAGGTCACTTTGTTTGTTGCTCATGTCCTATTTCTGGAGAAAGGGAAGTTGAGACCTAAGAACAACTTCTTCCAAAACCTGGATAAGTCTGCCCTCCCTTGAGAGAGAAATAGACTGAGAAAAGTAGAAGACTTTAAAAACAAGTGATTCTGTGGACTATGTATTCGAGTACTTCACATAACTTCACATAGCTCCTGAGGATGATTTACAAGGTACAGAATAATGGTTTATGGATTTGAAGAATGACATAATAGAAATTTGTGATATTATGAAGAATCATTGAAATAGTTCATCTTCTCCCTTCTCTTCTCTGTCTCTTTGCTTGAAGCTTAACATAAAGGTAGGGATTAAAGATTGATAATCATTAAGGTAACAATTGATACATCAGGGTCACTATTGTTCTTAAAATTTTCTATTAATATTACATATTCACTGTTTAAGCATTGAATTCAAGTATATTATAAAAGAAGTTATTTGAACTATGGCTACAAATTAGTAAAACCAGGTTTACCCTCCCTACCTTCCTTCCTTCCTTCCTTCCTTCCTTGCTTTCTTCCTTCCTTCCATTCTTCCGTTCTTTTTTTCTCTATCCTGTACTGAGGATTGAACCCAGGGACACTCTATCTTTGAGTTACACCCCCAACTCTATTTATTTATTTATTTTTTATTTTTTATTTTTTATTTTTTATTTTGAAATAGTGTCTTACTAAGTTGCTAAGGGTCTCACTAAGTTACTGCACTGAATTCAAACCTGTGATACTCCTGTTTCAATCTCCAAGTACTAGATGACAGACATGTACCACCATGCCCAGTGCAAAACCAGTTTTATAAGCCATAATAAATAGACTTAGGGTATTTTATGTAAACTATTAACTTTTTTTTACAACAAATATATGTATACACAATTTTTGGCCTAAGAAATAATTAAAGATGATGTAGGTAAATTAGCCTGCTCATAGATAAAAAATGGCAAAGTTATTGAGAAATAATTTGGCTATAAACTATTTAGCTAAACACTAGCCCAGTAATTCAAATTCTGATTATATATTGGAAATATATCTAAATATGTAAATAAGCTATATGCACACACCAAACCCTGAAAAATGAATTCACTATAATGAAAAAGTATACCATGACATCCAATTTAAATCACATTTTGTGATAATTTTAATGTATAACTTTTGTTAGACAGGATAAATTACCCATTATGAAGTATATACTATGAATTCTGAGATATCTTTTTATGCTTGCTTATAATGTACCTAATATTTTTCCACAGTAAAAAGTTATCCTAATAATTTAATAAATATATCAGTCCAGTCATATATAACTTCTCTCTTATTTTCTTTCTATTATTTATTCACTTATTTGTGTACTCAGTCATTCAGTTCTTATTGAGGCCACATCATATTCCAAACACCATGCCATAACTTTAGGAAAGTACTAAAATATTCTAATAACTGAAATTTTGATATTATTTCTCCATTTTAGAACAAGAAAATAAAAGCTCAAGAAGTTGAAATAACTTTTCTAAGCTGGCAACTAACCTAATAAGGATGCTAGTTTGTATTTTGTTGACTTTAAAACCCAAGTTATAATGATAAACACATGGAAAATGACCTCAAGCTCCCACAAGCTTGTATCTATTACATCAAATGTAGTACATGCAAATTCAAAAGAATGCCAAAGCCCCTTTATAGCAATGAGTTTATTTTTAGTACTCAGGTGTGATCCTACAGGATTATACGTAGTTTATTGAGTAATAACAGAAAGTTACTAAAAATGTGAAACTTATGCCTAAGTTCAATGGATAGCAAATGTTCTTTTTAAATATATGATTTAGCATAAATATCTTAGACAATTATTTAGCTTTCCATTTAAAAATAATTTTCAGTGATCCAGTTTCCACCTCAGTTTATGGTTGTCAGTTCAAGGGTCAGTTACCATTTCATGACATTTGGTACCCATACAATAAATATTTATTGTCTACAATAAAAATCAATGAAAGATCTGAAAAATAGTTATGTTTTAGTTATGTTCCAGTGTTTACCTACCTTTTTGTAGTTCAGGTTTCAATATCTATCCATTTAAAATCATTAATATTATCACTTCTGACTTGTATTTTATTGCTATTGTAGTAACATTCCTCAAACTCATCTCAGTAAACTTCCTAGATCTCAGATATATATGCATTTTTATATCACTGAATTATTATTTTTAACTCAACTTACATTTCTTTATTTCACCCCCGCCCCCCCCGTCTTCCTAAGTTGCCCGGAGTCTTACTAAGTTGCTAAGGCTGGTCTCAAACCTGTGATTCTCCTATGTTAGCCCCCTAAATACTGGGATTACAGGCATGCACCACTGTACCTGGTTTCTCTATCAATATCACTTAATCCTAGCCATGAGCAGGCACCAAATTTGTTCCTGAAATGTTGATTATAATGTTGAATGAGAAGTTACATAAAATATCACCTTGAATTTGCTGGTTATATGTCCTATCTCTGAAAAAATCACGGAGATAAAAGGGAATAAAGTAAATTTGATTGGCTTAAGCCAATCTGGATACACTGCTGGAGTTGAGGGTGGAGTCCTTCACTATCTAACTGCAGAGTTTGGGAATAGAAAATAGATTAAACCCCCACAGTAGAATCAGAACACTGAGTAATTGAATGGAACTAAATGCTGAGTAGGTAAATGGAAGACATCTTTAGTAGACAATGAGAGAAGTAAATGTTAATTGACCTATTCAGATATAAATATACCTAAGAGTTCTGATTTTGTTAATGATTGGAATCTATATGGTGATAAATTCTATAATCTGACCTCTATATTCTCACGTCTTGTTAAAAAACAATTGGTTTTATGTTATGTTTCCTGGCATTTTAAAGCTCCTAAACAAGTTTTCCATCAATTATTCAAGTTTGCAAGAAAGCCATGATTACATACCTCATCTTTGGTCTGCATTTAGCTGGGTCCTCCAAGATTTGACTGCAGCCCTTGGAAGGTGAGGGCAGATCCCTTTTTTGCACATCTCCTTTTCCCTCTTTTTGTTACTATACCCTACTGGACCTGTCCTGGCCCTTGCCCCCTTGTGTGCCAAACCCCTGGCCACCAATGGCCCACTGTCAATGACTCCAAGATGTAGATCAGATCCATCTCCATGACTCATTTATCTTATTTATAAAGGGAAACAATAGTGCTTTCTTTACCAACCTCATTAAGATGCCATAATATAACAGAAATGATACTTAAGTTTCTTTATAACGTGTCGATAGTGTCAAATTAAACTAACCTATGTGCAATGACTTTAAATATTAGGGGCTCTTTAAATAAAAATATTGACATTTGTAATATAATAAAATACTTATCCCTGGAGTATGGTAAATAATAAAAGAGCATGGGGAGGAAGTGTTGCTATTAGCAATAGTGTGGTGTCAAGGTGGGATAAGAAGTAAACAACCTTATAACATTTTGGGAAATATCCTTGGAAGAAGAGAAAAGGGAGAACTCAAAGCAGCAATCCTTTAGTTCAAAATGATGGTTCCATCTCTTGCTGCTGTGCTATAAATGCAAGGTGAGAATGGCATGGAGTGAGTCTGTTGATGAGACTAGAGATTTTATTGGTGAGGGTTCTTAACACACTTGGAAGAAGGATGTGTGAAGGTCATGCTTTCGTCTTTGGGTTTGATTCTTTGGGCACGAAGCCTCAGTAAATACACCTTTCATGGGAACTTAGGAGGTTTGCCTACTCTTTGGAATGAAGCTCCTATGGACGAAAGCCTATTTCTCAGAGTAAGATGTGGTTTTGAACATCCTGGAAAAATATACCTACACCTGATTCATTGGAGCAGTTCTGGCCAGGATAGAGTTTCAGCCTGGCCTGAACTGGCAGCCCAGATGTTCCCCCAGAACACAGCATATTCCCATGGCTCTAAGGAGTCACTCACCATGCCCCACAATCCAAACAAAACCTTCTTTGTGGAAAGAGAAGGGAGCGTCGGGTTGCCTCGTCTTCCCAGCCCAGCTGCCAACCCCTCTCAGCTTGGGACCTCTCCTGCTCTCCCCAGGGCTCCATCAAAACTTTAACAGAAATATTTGCCTCTGGGCATCAACTGTGTCAGAAACCTGACAGCTTGTTCTTATATAGATTTTGTTACACTCATGTGTGAATACTATTTTAGGGGAGATATAAAGAAAGAAGATGAAAACACTATTAGTAGGCCTTTCTGTTATTGCTGTTTTATTTCCTTCTTTCTTTTCTTTTTTTCATTTTAGTCTTAGCCAATGCACAGTCCTTAAACAACCTTATAGATTAATAGATTCATAGAAAAAGTACGAATGCAGAATGGTAAAGTGAATTAGATAACCAGAAGAAAACAGTTTCCTTCTTCCCAGTACAGCTTTGTCTTAGTATCTGGCCTTCTTTGTCTGGTTTCTGTTTCTTGGATCTCTTAGGCCCCTGGTAGTATACTGTTTAAGATTGTCCTGTGAAAACCTTATCAAAACTCGGCAGTGGAACACAACAGCATTCATCATTCCTAAGTGTGTGGGACAACCAGGTGTTTCTTCTTATTTTGTCTCAGCTCACAGATATATCAATGGGCAGCTGTGGGTTAAACAGGCAACTTTGCTTACCTTGGCTGGACTGTTTCACATGTTTGAGAATTCAGTGGGCTGAAGTTGCCCTATGACATTGGATGAAACAACCAAATTCTTCTGGTTTCTTATCCTTCAGCAATGTAGCCCAGGCTTCTTCACAAGGCAGAAGCCTTGAAGAGTGTGGAAGAGGAACAGGAGACTTCTTAAAGCCCTGGCTCAGTTCTGGCACACTGTCCCTTTCCCCACATTCTATTGGTCATGCATAACAGAAGACAAAACCCAGAGTCCTCTGTGAAGACACGACACAGGGGACATACACAATTTTGGCCACAATATACCACCCTGCCTTGTGAGGCTACATGTGATGCCACTTGAGAAGATTCCTTCAGTTTTCCACTGGCTGCCTTAAAACTGAGTGAGTAAATTCAAACTGGACTGAGAGACAGGAGGCCCAGTTTTACTACTGTGTAATATATTTGGGTTCACATTTGACCTCATGTCTGTTGATTAATTGGTTAGAACCCATTAACAGAAGAGAGAGATTAGGCTCACCCCCAACCTCCAATACTTAGAAAGAAAAATGAGCAAAAAACATCAAAGAAGATCAATGGTTTCTCATGCTTACTGGGACCACTCTCACCTGGGTAGTTGCCAAAGATTCCTGCTAAGTTCCCTGTCTCAAGTTCTTGCTTTCTTTGTTCTCACAATTGGCTCCCTCCAGGTGAGAATAAATTCTCCTATCATGACACTCATTTGATATTGATATTGAAATTTGATATTGATATTGATATTTGATTTGATATTGATATTGATATTGAAATTGCTTGTTTATTTATAGACACCACTATTAACCAAAAGCTCTATATAGGAAAGGACTACGTCTGTTAGTTTATCATTCTTTTCTCCAATGTCCCATTCAGTTCATACTCAGTAAAATTTTGGCAAATGAATACAAGAATAAATGAGTAACAAATTATTTGCTGTAATATCCTCCCAATGGTATTAGAAACTAGATGCATAAAGAGGTAGGCAGGATTTCTCATGTTAAGGAATCAGAATTATAATTATTATCTTGCTTTGCATGGCTCTCAAACAAAAGATAAATACATCATATAGCTCAGGGATCTCTCAGAGTTACTGGATGATATTTTCTAAATAAATAATGGGAACTCATGATCCAGTAGGTTTATGTACAATGAAGGGGGTTCATGGTGTAGAATATTTGGAATCAAGGATGACTCATAAGAGTTTCACTTAAAGTTTAATTCTATTTCCCATAGGGAAATAGAATTCCAGGGAATGTAAGTTACTTGGAAACACTCTCTAGAAAGTCAGTCAGGTGTTTCTTAAAAAATTGATTTAACTTCTCTTTCACAAGTGTGTGCCTCTCTCTTGACAGTAGTTTTTCCCAGGACCTTACTGGTTAGTTCTTACTCTTTCTTCTTTCATTCTGAGAGGAGAAGACCAGCAGGGGTGTTTGAGATCATTCACAAAAATGTTTATTCAATGTTAGGTTCAGACACCTAGAAAATGTTTATGTCAGAGTTAATCTACTCAAACATCTTTCTGATTTAAGTGGATTCTATGGAAAATGTGGGGAAAATAGGAAATCTCAGAGTAGGCAAAAGTATAATCAGAGTTTAGGAAAGGAATCAATGCTGGGCCATCTACCATTGTTTCTGGCACTTTGGCCCCAAAACAATTCATTCGAGACTGATAGTGTGTGTGTGTGGGGGGGGGGATACTAAAACAATAAATAAGTCAATGGAAATACTGAGGAGAAATTTAAAATCTTATTCCATAGCCCCCATTCCAGAAGTCCTGTATTCATAGGCCTGGAATAAGTCCAGGAATTGACATTTAACCAGCTTCCCTACCACGGATTATGTTCTGATCCCAAGTTTAAAAATACTAGTGATAGGAATTTTTTTTTTCCTTTAGAGCACAATGCCTGTAATCCTGGTATTTGGAAGGCTGAAACAGGAGGATTGCCGATTCAAGGACAATCTCAGCAACTTAGGGAGATCCTGCTTCAAAATTAAATTAAAATGGCTGTGGGTATATTTTAGAGGTAGAATGCCCCTGGGTTCAATCCTCATACCCCTACCCCCCTGCAAATGTACAATGCAATTTCCCTGTACAATGGACTGAAATAAGCAATCATGTCTCTTCCACAGGTCTTTGAATTACTATTTTGATGTCATACATTTAGAAATTTTAATTCATTTGGAAAATGATCAAAAATAGAAGTGCATCAAATTTGACAGGTTTGATGTGGTTTTCTTACCTTTTTGTCCAAAATAAGTCATATCTTTTTTTCTTTCTTTCTTTTTTTTTTTTTTTTTGGTAGTATTGGGGATTGAACCCAGGGGCATTATACTTCTAAGCCACACCCCGAGCCCTTTTTATTTTTTGTTTTGAAACAGAGTCTTGCTAGGTTGCTGAGAGTAGGGCTAAGTTGCTGAGGCTGTCCTCAAACCTGCAATCCTCCTGTCTCAGTCTCCCAAGTACTAGAATTACAAGCATGTGCCACCACACCCAGCTAAGTCATGATATCTACATGCAAGACCTTCCTTAATCTGATAATTTTTTTAACATTTCCTGAAAATACAGCATAGTTTTTTCTCTTATGACTAGGAGATTGAAAAAACATGAGATAAATAGGTGCTCTAACTCTAGTGCTATAACAGGAATATTTGCTGATATGGGTTGCTTTAGCAGAAAGGTGGAGTCTGGATTGAGCTTCATCCTGGTACTCTTTGGTGATAGTATCTGTCCTGTGTGTGTAAAAGATCCAGTCCTATAAGCATGCCATTGGGAATAATCCAATGGTAGCAGGATGGGCCACTGTGAGTTTTTCTCTTGCAAAAGGATGTGATGAATTTTCTGAAAGAGAAAGCTTTAAAGATACAGTCGGCTCCCAAGTCAAATAGTTTCATACAAAGAAAGGAATCAAAGACTGTCCCTAGAGTGAAGAAATGTCAAGTTGGATGGAATAGCTCTGTGACAGGAAATAAATTCAAAATGTGCAGGACCCAATGAATCCATGATTGGCTGATTGAGATGGAGGGCAGCATGGAATGCCACCTTCCCTCCAATACGTATCTTGACCACCGAAGACCTATCATGCATATCTGAGGAAAAAAGGAAGGTGAAAATGGAGACTTTACTGAAAGAAGTAAACTGTAGAATGGCTGAGGAGGGCAAAGAATTCAAACAGCCTACCTTTGTGTTCATGAACAAAATATGAGGCCCTGAGCAAGTTTCTTCAGTCTAGTATGCTTTTAAAAGTGACTCCTATGATTATAAGTCCTTTGACCAACATCTTCCCATCTTCTCTCTGTTCACCCCAACTGCTGACGACCATCATTCTACTATCTGCTTCTATGAGGTCCACTTTTTTTGTTTTTGAGATTCTACTTCTGAGTGAGATCACATCGTATTTATCTTTCTGTGCCTGACTGATTTCACTTATCATGATGTCCTCCAGGCTCATCTGAGTTATTACAAGCAGTGACAGCATTTTGTATGGCTGACTGTGTGCATATATGCCATATTTTCTTTATCCGTTCATCTACTACTGAGCCCTTAGGTTGATTCTACTTCTGGTCTATTGTGAACAATGTTGCAACAAACGTGGGAGTGTAGATATCTCTTCAACAAGCTGATTTCATTTCCACTAAATATATTGCTGGATCATATGGTAGTTTTTTGAAGGACCCCGTATTGTTCTCCATAATAGCTGTGATAATTTACATTCCCACCAACAGTGTGTAAGGGTTCCCGTTTCTCCACATCTTCACCAAAACTTGTTGTCTTGTCTTTTCACTCACTGCCATTCTCACTGGGGTGAGGTGATATCTCATTGGTTATTATTTGTGTGTCTTCATTTCAGAAATATCTATTCTTTTTTTTTTTTTTTTTTTTTTTTTTTGCGGTACTGGGGATGGAACCCAGGGGCATTCTACCTCCAAGCTACAGCCCCAGCCCTATTTTTTATCCTTTATTTTGAAACAGGGTCTCACTAGATTGCAGAGGGCCTCACTAAGCAGCTGAGGCTGGTCTTGAACCTGGATCCTCCAGTCTCAGCCTCCCAAATGCTGGGATTACAAGCATCTATTCCTCTTTTTTTTTTATTATCAGTTTTAATTGGGTTGTTTTCTTGCTATTGGGTTGACTGAATTCCTTATATATTCTAGGTATGAACTCCATATCAGATATATGCTTTGCAATATTTTTCTGTAAGCTGTCTTTTCACTCTGTTGATTGTTTTCTTTGCTGTGCAAAAGCATTTAAATTTGATATAGTCCTATTTCTCTATTTTGCCTGTGCTTTTGATGTCCTATCCAAAAATTGCCCAGACTGTTCTGGAATGTTTCCCCTATGTTTTCTTCTAGTAGTCTTATAGATTTTGGACCTTATTTTAAATCTATTTTGAGTTATTATTTGTGTACAGTGAAGATAAGGATCCAATTTCATTCTTCTGCATGTGGATATTCAGTTTTCTCAATACCATTTATTGAAAGAAAGTGCTCTTTCTCTGTTGTGCTCTTGGGACCTTTGTTGAAGATCAGTTGGCTATACAAGCACAAATTTATTTCTGGGTTTCCTATTATGTTCCAATCATTTGTGTCTGTTTTAATGCCAATACCATGCTGTTTTGGGTACTATAACTTTGTAGCATAATTTGAAAGGCAGGTAGCATGATGCCTCTAGTTTGTTCTTTTTGTGAGTGTTATATTAAATATCATAAAGTGTAAGGACTGGAGAAAAATTTTAAGTACACCTACCTTAAAAAAAAGTCAACAATGTACAGATCTGGCCAAATTCTTTTTGGATCAGCCCATTCTTATGATGCTGTTACTTTGAAAAATCAATGGAAAGTTTTATGGAAAGTAGCATGACAATATGTAACAGAAGTCACAAAACACTAGTTTTACTTGCATTTAGTAATTCTTCTCAGTGGGATTTTTTTCTGTGAAAATAATTTACCAAAACCAAAATTTGGCTTCACAGAAAACATGTAGATCATGTGTTCTACTTAGATACTTGATTACATGATAATGAGTTAGTGAACGATGGAAGTCCTATTGACTGGAAAGTTATACACTATCTAAAAACTGGTCCACTCAGAAGACTCTTACATCATGAAAAATATGTGAACTTTAAAGGTAAATGAAAGACAAAGGTAATATATAATGGAACACAAATTTTGTTTACAATTATTTAAAATATTGATTCATATACAAATACCTGAGTGGAAAGCACAAACACCAAACCATCATTGAGGAAGAACAGTGTGACTTTATTTTTTCTCTTTAAAAAATCTTTAAATACTGCATAAGCCTTAATTATTTATCCAGGTGCTGGAGATTGAGCCTAAGAATATTCTACCTCTAGCTATGCCCGTAGCCCTTTTTACTTTTATTATTTGTTTTATTTCAAAACAGCATCTCACTCAGTTGCTGAGAGCCTCTTTAAGTTGCTGAGGCTGGCTTCCAACCTGCCATCCTCCTGTCTCAGCCTCCCAAGTACTGGGATTACAGGCATGTACCACCATATTGAGCATATGCCTTATTTTTGACGTTAAAAATTATGATTAACTTTAGAAAAGTAACAGTGACCATTGTTTGAGTTAATTATTGCTTTAGTTCCAAATTCCACAAAATGTGTACTCACCAAGATTGTGCTAACATGGATTTTATAAAAGTAGAGAGCCTGGTCTGTGAAGACTCCCTGTCTGACCCTGATTCTCTGTCTTCTTTTTCCTACCACCCTACACCAGGCAATTTAGTCCCACATCCTTCTCTTCATGGACCAGCCCTGAATCATCTCTTCTGAGCCCACGCCAATTCTCAGCTCAGCCAATGGATAGAGAGATAATAAAAAAGCCTGGGTGGGGACAAACCTTAGCAAAGTGGTGAGGGAGCCACATCTGGGTTGATATACGTAGGGGCATCTTCTCTCTTCAAATCAAAGATAGTTAACTTCCTTCATTTCGTTTTTCCAAGAGTTACCATGGGCACTAGGTTTGCGCAGCTTGGAAAACGTGACTCAGTTCTGCTCTGACATCTGTAAGGCCTCGGGGAGCCTGCCTCCTGGGAACAGGACGGGAGCCTTCCCATATGTGGATTTGTCTGCTTTATTTATTCATGTCTGCATCTGCATCTGTGTTGCTTTGTTTTGCTTGCTTTCTGCTTGGTTTAATAGCTTCTTGTCCTTAGGATCCAGGCCCCACCCCAAATGGCTTATGCTGGATTGGTTCTGGGGGTAGGAA
This sequence comes from Graphiurus murinus, assembly GCA_004027655.1. Taxonomy (NCBI): domain Eukaryota; kingdom Metazoa; phylum Chordata; class Mammalia; order Rodentia; family Gliridae; genus Graphiurus; species Graphiurus murinus. The sequence continues at coordinate 60,475 of PVLC010004016.1, read as the reverse complement.
TGCCGAAGTCTCCATTCCTTCCTTGGGTGTAGGATCAAGATCGGGATGATGCGTTCCTCTCTCTGCCCATCCAGAGATGGGAAACTCTCTGTATTTTTGCTCCTGCTTCGTGGTGGCCAAGAATGCTAATGAATCTGCTCAAAGACAGAGAAATGATATAATAAGGGACTTTCTAATCATTCTGGATTCCTCTAAATGTTGGGAACCACTTGACTTGCTATAATGTTATGTTTTCTCTTAATTATAGTTGACTGGTTAAACTGCAATGTAAATGGCTTGGGCTGGCAGGATGCTGGCGTGTAGGCAAGCAAGAACTGCATAGAGACAAGATGCAGAGAGAATGCTCAGCAGAGTGGCTTCAGGACCAGAGAGAAAGAACGGCTGTAAAATATCATAGAAGTGAGAGGAGTGTGAATGGGTTTGAGTTACTAGCTATGTGATTATAGGCAAATCAGCCTCTGGGAAACCCAACTCCTCTGAGCCTTCGCCTGTTGGTGTCGATAGGGTTAAGGAAGTTCCGCTCCATGGGAAGGGGGAGGGAGGCAGCTGGTGGGTGCTGGGCTTGGCACAGGGCACCAGGCTCCCTGCTACCCTCCTCCTCTGGGGCTGCTGGATCACCGCATGGCTGAGCAGCTGTTGTTCTCTGGCTGCCAGAACAACCTTGGGAAACCTAGCGCAGAGTAAGGATTGCTGTTGCGGCCTCAGAAAGGTGAGCTGAGGAAGACACCAGAATCACATCTTCCATGGGAAATGCGAAAGCAGTGTTTATCAGTGCGCCTCCTCCATTCCAGTAGGCCCATGGGTCACAGCGCAGCACTTGCCTGCTGCCTCCCTGGGCGGCTTCACTCCCTCTGTGCCTAGTGGAGGTCTGGCACTCTGCTTAGATAGTCACCAAAAGGAGAGTTAAGCTAGGCACTTCCTCGGCTCCTTTTACTGCCAACTGGCCTCCAATAACATCTGCACAGAAACAGGAAACATTTATAAAGACGAGAAAAAAAAAAGAGAGGAGAGAAGAAGGGAGGGGAAGAGGGGGGAGGGGAAGGGAAGGGTAGAGAAAGGAAGAGAAGAGAAGAGAAAAAAGGAGAAGAGAAGAGAAGTCTCATCAGGCATATTAGGTACACACCTGTAATCCCAGTATTTAGGAGGCCAAGATAGGAGGATTGCAGGCTCAAGACCAGCCTCAGCAACTTAGTGAGACACTGTTTCAAAACAAAACAAAATAAAAGGGCTGGGGGTTGTAACTTAGAGGTAGAATGTTCCTGGGTTCAATCCCTAGTATCAAACACACACACACACACACACACACACACACACACACACACACGTACACACACACTCCTTGGCTGATTCTCAGCCAGCAGAGGGATCTGCGAGTGGCCAATAGGATTCCTGAGCTTTCCTTTCTGGGCATTGATCTGGCTCAGACCCACCACAGTTGTGCGCCTGGCCAGCAGAGTAGATCTGAAGGTGGACTCAGAGCCAGGCCACTTCATTTGAATTTTGTGTTTGCCATGCACCAGCCATATGACCCAAGGCAAGTGAATTCATCTCTTTGCTCTCAGTTTCTTCACCCATACATGGAAGCCAAAAATGACACGCATCCCAAAGGATGATTATTGACTTAAATGAATTAATGTGTGTAAAGTCTTAGTCTTTTATAAATGCTTATTAAAATAAAGTAAAAATCACTCAGCTTGCTTGGATAGCTGTGGAGCAGAGAAGAGGCTGAGCCTGAAACCCTTAGGCTGAAGGTACATTCTGAACTGTGAAAGCACAGAGAGCAAAGAGCTGCAGTGGTATCATAGAGCCAGGAGGAGCCAGCTTGGCGAGAGTCAGTGTGCACATACCTTGCCAACTCCATGTTCAGGAACATCACCTTGCTAACATGAAAGTAGGCATGATGGAAGTATTTACACCACAGAAATTGGCAAATGACAAATGCTGGTATTTTATGTCTTTCAAGTATTTTTTTTTAAAGACCAACTGTTAAATATTTACCAGCATGCCACTGTCTTTATGACGCATTCTGAAGGCCTCGGAGGCAGTGGATTATCCCAGTACTTGGTAGCCTAGACAAGAAGATTACAGGTTCTAGGTCAGCCTCAGGAACTTGGTAAGATCCTCAGCAAGTTAGTGAGACCCTGTTTAAAAATAAAGTAGGGCTGGGGGTATAGTCCAGAGTTAGAATGCTCCTGGGTTCCATCCCCAGTCCCATAGCCACCTACACACCCACACACACATACACACACACACATATGCACACACGCACCCTCTAAGCTTACATATAATAAATGGTAATAATGCTTGAACACCTACTATAGACCAGGCATTGAGTAAGTACTTGGCATGCCTTAGATCATTTAATGACTGCAGTAATCTGACTAGTATTCCCATTTACAAATGAATAAAATGATGCCAGATTGAGTACACAATTTATAGAAGGGAGTGGCAGCGTTGTGATTTAAAGCCACCTAGTACATACCAGTAGGTCAGCAAATGTATATTCATTGCTCACTCAAAATTTCATTAACCCCTGGCATCCAAGAATCCCATATTGAATGCACTCCTTTGTGGCCCATAATGGAATTATAATGATCATTTAAGAAAATACTTGCGGCTTCTATGATCTATTTAAACTAGGCTAAAAGTTGTTGTGAATGTGAATCAGTCATCCAAGATAAATACATTAGACTCTTTCCATGTGCAGGATGCTGTCTCAGGAACAGAGGTTAATAAACAGAAGCATATGACTTGGTTTCTGGTCTTAAGGAGTTGGGGGACTTCTTGGTGCAGGCTTTCTTGAAAAGACAGTGTTATCCCAAGGCAAATTTTAAGTAGCCGAAGCCAGGTGTGGTGGCTCATGCCTGTAATCCCTGTACTTGGGAGGCTGAGACAGGGGGGTTGCAGGTTTGAGATTATAAGTTGATGAGGCCCTCAGCAACTTAGTGAGACCCTGTTTCAAAATAAAAAATCAAATAGGGCTAGGGGTGTAGCTCAGTGGTAGAATGCCTATGGGTTCAATCCCTAGAACCAAAATAATAATGATGATAATAATAATGATGATAATAATAACAATAATAATAATGATAATAATAATAATGATAATAACTGGGGTCCCTTGGAGCTAAGGTAAGTAAGAAAACTCTCCAAGTTTCAGATCTTCACCTGCACAGCAGAATCACAATCATATATATTTGCCCCATGGTTTTGTTGTGGGGATCAAATGGGCCAGTGCATTTATAATATTAGTTTATTAGTTCAGTGCTAAGCAAATGCTAAGAATCTTCTATTTCATCGATATTAACTGACCTTCCCCATTATTTGTGTAATTCTGATGACAGTTCAATAGAATGAGAAGTATATGGAAATTTCTCATATCAGAGCAAAGATAAAAAAAAAATGCTAGACCATATTGAGAGAAAAACAATTTGAAACAGTCCTTCACTGCATCAGGACCTTTAGCAGTAGAGAGGAAATCGAGTGTAATGCTTAGGAGGAAAATCAACATGAATTCTATCTCTGACACTTACTTACATGATTTTACAGATTAGGGTCTTGACTCTTCCCATAAAAGGAGCCAACTAAATTCATGTAAGATGTGAGTCAGATGAAGTCATGCCTGTGATCAAGACTCTCGGGGGGGGGGGGGCTCTGTTTTCCTGAGAATAAAAAAAAAAAAATCTGCACAATGGTCTTCAAGGTCCTGTGATCTGCTCCTGTTCCTTCTCCAGCCTCTTTCCTTATCAGACTTGCCACCAGCTCTTCCTTTAAAGTAATACAAGCCTTTCTGCTGTTGCTTCTGCCTCGGGTCCTTTGCATTTGCTATTCCCTCTGCTGGGAACACTCTTTACTGAGATATCCACACGTTCTTCCCTTCACCTCCTTTACACCTCTGCTCAAATATCACTTCTCCATGAAGTATCTGTTATGGTTTGGAGCTTCAAGTTCCACCAAAGCTCTCAACATGCTGAAGGCCTTTCTTTCTTTCTCTCCCTCTCTCTCTCTCTCTCCTCTCTCTTCCTTCCTCTTCCCCTCCCCCCTCCTCTCCCTCCCTCCTCTAGCTCCCTCTTCCCCTCTCCCTCTCCCTCTCCCTCTCCCTCTCCTTGCTTCACCATGGTGTTCGGTCTCATCACAGGCCAAGGAACAATGGAGCCAACTGACAATGGACTGAAACCATGAGCCACAATGAGTCTTTGGTCCTTCAAGTTGTTTTCCTCAGGTATTTTGTCACAGTGATGAAAAGTTAATTGACACACATATGCTCGTCTCTCTATTTAAAGTTGCAATCCACCCTCTGTGTTCGCCTGACATTCCAGGTGGCCTTCTCCCAGCTCTCATGTTTCCATAGCAATTCTCACTAATACCCTATGTAAGATTCCTATTTGTTATGGTTATTGTTTAGTCCCTTGTTTCTCCACTAGAACACTGTCCCCATGAAGGCAAATGGTCCTTTTTTATTTTGTTTGTTAATGAATCCCAAGTCCTAGAAAAGTGACTGGCATGTAGCTGATACTAAACTAATACCTGTGGGATGGACAGATGCGTTTCTCAACTTCTGAGAACCCCCATTTTCTTTTCTTTTTTAATTTTTTTTATTTATTTTTTCTTTTGCGATACTGGGGATTGAACTCAGGGGCATTCTACCTCCGAGCTATACCCCCAGCCCTATTTTTTATTCTTAATTTTGAAACTGGGTCTCACTAAGTTGCGGAGTGCCTCACTAGGTAGCTGAGGCTGGCCGCGAACCCGGATCCTCTGGTCTCAGCCTCCCGAATGCTGGGATTACAAGCGTGCGCCACCACACCTGGCTCCCCATTTTCTTTTCTTTAACATAGAAATAGCAGTACTTTGTAGGCTTATCATGAGAATTAATCAAGATACTACACATAGAGTATTAGCACAGTGCTTGTTATCTGGCAAATATCCAAGAGATTATTATGACTATCACTTTCATTTATTAATATTTTTAATCTCAGTTATACTAGCTCAGGTATCATCCCCTTTGATACCTCATCTCTTAATCAAGAATTGTTTTAACTAAAAGAAAAAGAAAACTAGTCAATGTTGATCATTGACATGATCACCTCCATGATTATCAAGGACAGAAAGCAAGTTTTGGTAAAGCCATAGAGTTGTTCGATTGGGAAGAGGATGAAGCTCCTACTTCCTTGGCCTCTGTACTGCTTCACTACTCTGGGAAGGCTAATAGCTCTCTTTGCCTCAGAAAATTTTAGCACACATGGCTATGCCTGACCTGTTGCCAATTCTTACCACTCTTACTTTAACTCAACATCACATTCCTCTGTCATTCACTCACCCCATAGGGCAATACTGGATTTCCAGGAGAGAGCACATGGTTGACCTTGGAGGGCCAGATGCCCATCACTATCCCCTTGTCTATGAGATTCTCCTTCCATTTGGTCCATTGGGAGAAAATGCAACAGAATACGGGATATGTGGAGATAGGGAGGCCAATAACTGTCCTGGGTACCGTGATGGTGGTCTATCACAGTGCTCAGCAGCCCAGACAGGCTGCTTAACTATCTGTGCATCAATCTTCGCATTTGTAAAACTGGATAAAGAAATTCCTAATAATCATATCCTCCTAGGGTAGTTGTGAAAAATCAAATGAGTTGATTTTTATCTATGACTTAAAATATAAGTCAAGGTACCTATGCACATGATTTCTAGAAACTCCATCTAGAAGTCAATGAACAAGCCCAAAGCAGCCAAACACATATATTGAAGAGCTCTTTCTCTGAGCTCTCTTCCTGTCCATTTTAGTAAGTTTACACTAGAGTGTGTGCCTGGAAGACACAGGGAGCCAGGACCCTGCTCTTTGCTGCTCTGAGAGATTAATATATCTTCCACTATCCTCCATTCTTACAGGAAAGATGGAGCCTTTGAGTTGAACTGTGAACATTTATTGGGAACTGAATCCTGGAATATCTCATCATCAATATTTCTCATGGTCGATACAGTTCCTTCCTTCTCCTGGGTCAGCTCGGGCACATTATCTTTGAATCACGGCTCTGGGTGCAGATGTGTGCCTCCGTCCCTGGCCTAAGTTCAATCTTGCCCCTGAAGGTCATCAATCATTCCAACACCGCCAGCTCTGCCAGCTGTTCCTGGAATGGCAGCTTCCCTAGGCCTCTGAACACCACTATCCAAAAATTCTAACCCTAGAAGGAATCAGAGGCCAGACCCCATCTCTCTATCTCTCCCTCCCTCCATTCCTACCCTTTAGCAGATGGCAGGCAGGCCCTGAGGGTCTCCCTCCTGGCACAGTCATATCTACGACACATGGATCAGGTCATGAAGTAAGTTTCACAGCCAACTCAACATTCAACAGGTGGGTGTGGTCTCCTCTATTGCTGGTCAACAGAGATCCAGTCTGGCTACACCAGTGACTAGGAAGGGATTCAGACCCCTGTTGCTGAGCCCCAGGCTGCAATTAATCAGAGCCAAGGGCCAGTTCAGGGTCTGAACCTGTAGATTAGACAGTTAAGCAAAGGGAGCAATTAGGAGCCAGGATCAGGGTTCTTGGCCAGATCTGGGGGTGTGGAGGTCAGGGCCTCAGGGAAACACAGGCTAGACATGGAATTCAAGGTCAGGAGCATAGGAGAGTGAAGTCCAGCTGTCAATCAAAGTGAAGAGCACTGTGGAGAGCACAGTAACAAGGCCAGCGATGACAGCTGTTTGGTGCATGAGCTGGGAAAGTACAGAACTAGAAAGGCAGAGCCTTGGCACAAAAGATGGACTGGTACCAGCCTGTCAACATAGTCTCCTTTACTGAAAGTCCTCTTCTTCATTTTGTGTCTTCGTGTCTTCTGCTCTTTGAATAATTTTTTTTTTTTTTTTTGAGATGGGGGTATGCTGGTGCTGGGAATTGAACCCAGGGGGGATTCTACCTCTGAGCTATACCTCAACTCTTTTTCCTTCCTTCCTTCCTTCCTTCCTTCCTTCCTTCCTTCCTTCCTTCCTTCCTTCCTTTCCTTCCTTCCTTCCTTTCTTTTTGAAACAGGATCTCAGTAGGTTGCTGACGGTCTCACTAAGTTACTGAGGCTGGCCTTGAACTTGCAATCCTCTTGTCTCAGCCACCAAACAACTGGGATTACAGGCATACACCACTATGCTCAGCTTGTTCAAGTCTTTGGTCTCTGTCTCTGCCTTAGCCCCTCTACTTTGTAGGTGCAGGGCAGGAGTGTGGGTAGTCATGATGAGCACAGACTTGGAGTCAGACAGCCTGAGCCTGGGTTATGCCTCTCACCTACTAGGTGGTCAACTTTGGACGAGTTGCTACGCCTGTTTGTGCCTCAGTTTCCTCCGACTTTCAGCAGAGATAATAATGTCAAATCATAGGGTTGTTGAAGGATATTGAACTTTAGTCAAGATACACAAATCATTTAGAAAGGAGCCTGCCACATAATATACATCAAATATGTGTTTGCTTATTATTATAGAATGAATGTCTTGGACCTTGGAGAGAAGGGTCACACACAGGCCATTGGAGCTTGGATGTTTTCCAAATCTTTTAGAAGCCATACTGTGCCAAGATTGAAAAAAAAAAAAAACTTTCAAATTTGGGATATTGTTATTATTGTACATGGGGGGGGGAGAGTTCTTCTTTCCAAGATTTTGCCTGATTGCCCCAGAAAGAAAACATTTTCATTGTGTGGTCGTGATTGGGAACACATGTGGACCACACCCCACTTAGCTCGGCCCCTTCCCGTCCTTCGTCTGTCTCTCTCTCCCTCTCTCTGTTCCTAATTAGAAAGAAACCAACTAGAATCTGGCGTCTCCTCCCCAGCCTCGGCAGGGGAGCCTGCAGTGGATTAATTACCTCAAGTAGTGCTGGCTTCCCGAAGGAACAATCAGGGCCGGGGCTTGGGGTCCAGTGGCTTAGGGAGGCATGACAAATTTAAATCTCCACTCGAAGGGAACAGAAATTAATTTTAATAGGAGGCAGTGTGGTCTGAAGTTTAGTGGAGGAGGATAAGTAATCAAAAGTTATGTTTTCTGTCTTAGCTAAACCACTAACTTCTTGTGAGACTTGGCTCTGTTGTAGAATTTAGCTGGTGGGGGAAATAAATCTACCTTCCAGCTAAGGAGTGCTGATGGTGGGCATGGACAACAGCTAACGTTTAATGAGTTTGTATTGTACACTAGACGTGGGACTGACTTATTGAAATTAAGTATATTTAGCATATATTAATCATATTTTAATATATAAGCATGTTTTAATATATGGTCATACATGAAATGTGCTTCATTTAATGTACCCAGATAGATTTTAACTTCTAGAGTCTCATCTTTAATTAACTAACTTATTTATTTATTTGTTTATGTATTTATTTATTGTGGTATTGGGGATCGAGTCCAGGGATGTTCTAACTCTAAGCCACACACCCAGCCCTATTTTAATTTTTTACTTTGAAATAAGGTCACTCTAAGTTGCTGAGACTGGCTTTGAACCTCCTGTCTGCCTCCCATGTACTGGAATTATAGGTGAGCACCATCACATCTGGCCTAATTTATATATCTTTAAATTCAATATATTGTATATAAAATTCTTACTGGCAGGGCTATGATTAGCTTCATCTTTTGTGTGTGTGTGTGTGTGTGTGTGTGTGTGTGTGTGTGTGTGTGTGAGAATGTAGCTCAGGGGCACTGTACCACTGAGCTACATTCTCACATCTCTCTAAGTTGCCCAGGCTAGCCTCCAACTTGTGATCCTCCTGCCTCAGTCTCCCCAGTAGCTAGGATTAGAGGCTTATGCCACTGCTCCCCACGACTGGAGAAACAGGATGAGAAAGCACATGTGTTTTGCCGAAGGGCCCAGATCTGTAATGTGGCAAGATACATGTCATGTTCAGATCAGACCGAATCTCAAGTCAGATTTTAACTGCTCCCTCATATAGCATATTAATGCTGGGAGCCGCAATTACATATTTTAGAAGTATTTAAGAACATAAAGCCAGGCATCATATTTAAGGAGTTAAGAGGATGGCTCAGTTGGCTGAATAATTCATTCCTCAAACATCCCAATTACCCTGTACTACCCTACTATTTTACTTTGGATAAGACTGTATGTTTTACTTTTAGCATTTAATAAATGCACCTAATCTTTAGAAAATTCCAGAAACCAGTTAGCTGCTCCCATTCATGTGGTTGTAGCATTTCTCCTGGAAGAGGGGTATCTGGCCTATAACTGGAGCAGATTCTGGGCAAGAGACTGTCCAACATCAGGAGAGTGGTCATAGGGGAGAACAGTGGTGGAAAGTTCCCGAAGACTGCTTCAAGGGACTTTCCAAAACTGAGGAAGAAACTGAAGTCCCCTTGGCAAAGCAGAGGTGGTAGTCGGAGAGAGGAACTAAGCTGTCCATCAAGAGAAGGAACACCAGGCGTGGTGGTGCATGCCTGTAATCCTAACACTTGGGAGGCTGAGACAGGAGGATCACAGGTTCATGGCCAGCCTCAGCAACTTAGTGAGGCTCTCAGCAACTTACTGAGATCCTATTTCAAAATAAAAATAAATAAAATAGGGCTAGGGGTATAGCTCAGAGGCAGAATTTTCCTGGGGTCAATCCCCAGTACCCCCCCCCAAAATGAGTGGGGTAGCCTTGGGAGAATCCCTTTGGGATTGTCTACAAATGAATGATTCTCCTGCTCCCAAAGACACTTCCCATTAGCTCAGCCTCACCTGCTGGTCCATTGCATGGCCCCTGCATTTGGTAAAACATCACGATCTGTTGTGTGTCTCTGTGGTGTCACCATGGTCCCTAGCTGTGGACTCCACGACCAGCAGCCAAATGCAGTGTCTCCCTCACCCCTGCTTTCAGGACCACTCCTGGTTCCCCCTTCCTCAGGACCCTTGCAATGAAATTATCATACAGAGCCTCCATTTCCCTCCACCTGCCCACTCATGCACTCAGGAGAACTCAAACAGAACCTTATTAAAGGATAAGGGATTCCCTGGGGACATGGAAAGAAAGTAGGTAATTTCTTTACTGGTGGATATTGCACGCCCCCATTAAACAGCAGCAAGAACCCCAGAGAAGAAAGTCTACTTAACAGTCTAAAACACCGCTCCAAACGGAGGAGAAGGCAGGCTTGTTTCAATCATCTGCCCCTTGTTCTGTAATAAAAATGTATTTTTTTTCCCTGAGAACAATTTAGTGTGGCCAATAAAAGCCCAGCTAATTTCTAAATCAGCATGGAGCCAAGTCAGCCACCCAGGAGCTCTCTCCTAGGGCAATATTTCTGAGGCGCGCACAATCTATACTAAAGCGATCAACTCCCCTCCGTCCTGCCAAGGGGATGCGTTAGCGAAGCCCAAAATATGACAAGAGGAAATTTATGTGCAACTTTTACACATAATATCTCATTATGACTCTTCCCAATCTTTCAATTTTAAAAATAAACGGCCTTTGTAATGATTTTACCAGGAGAACATCTAAAGTAAGATTAAAAAGGAAAGAGGAAAGAGGTTCTGCTGCTGTGATTTCTTCCTTCTCTCTGGGTCTTACTTTCTAGACACTCATTCCTTCTGTCTTCCTTCTTTTGCTCCTTTCCTTCTTTCCCTTTCCCTCCCTTCCTTCAAATCTTCCTTTCTTCTTTCTTTCCTCCCCCCTGCCCCGGCCCTTCCTCCTATCTTCCTGTCTTTCCTTCCCTCCCTCCCTCCCTCCCTTCCTTCCTTCCTTCCTTCCTTCCTTCCTTCCTTCCTTCCTTCCTTCCTTCCTTCCTTCCTTCCTTTCCTCCCTCCCTCTCTTCTTTCCCTTCTTCTTTCCTTACATATACACTTCTTCAAGAAGAAATAGAAATGTCAGGGTTTGACATTTCACCTAAGGAAACACAATCTCTATCAGAATCTCCAACAACTCTATTTGGTACATGATGAAAGTTTCCACTTAGAATTCAGCGTCATTTGCCCAAGATTCTGATGCTGATTTAGATGATACTCTCCAAACCTCCCGCTCCCATTTCCTTCCCTCTCCTACTATGATTTCTTATGAGGGCCAAACAGAGTCACAGGAGATGCCTGGTCCCCTGGTGTTACATGCCACCTTGATTCACATGCTGTGCTCAGGCAAGAACCAGGACTCCCGGCCTGGCCTCCCCTTTCTATGTGGAGAGGCTGGAGACCATGGGGGAATGGATGGTGGTCACTGGGTGGGGCTCAGCTCTTTGGAATTACATAGCATTTCTTCCCTTGGTATTGAACAGAAGCTTTATGACTTGTCCCCTTTTCACTTTGTGAACACAGAGAGCCCCCAGAAACCTGTATCCTTGTTTGTTTACATTTCTCCCTTCTGCCCAGGGACCCATCTCCTAGGGTCTGTGCCTGCAAGAGTCCAGCCTCTCTCAACAGCAGGGTTCTGGGGCTGACTGCTCATACTCACCAATTTACTGGCTCAGGAATTATCTATAGAAAGTTGACTCTGCCCAAGCTTGGAACTCACAGGTGAGGGAAGAAGAGAAGAGGAGAGCTGTCCTTGAAGAACTCAGTCCATCCTGGGAGAGAAACCCAAACAACGAAGGCCAGCGTTCCATGGGAGTGTCAGAATGGAGGGTAGACTGTGGAGACAAGGAAGCCTAACTGTGCCTGGGAATGGCAGGCAGCCTTCATTAGACATGATTTTCCTGGTGGCGCATGCTTGTAATTCCAGTACTTGGGAGGCTGAGACAGGAGGATCTGGGTTCGCAGCCAGCCTCAGTTATTTAAGTGAGGCCCTCTGCAACTTAATGAGACCCTGTTTCAAAATAAAGGCTAAAAAATAGGGCTGGGGTGTAGCTCTGAGGTAGAATGCCCCTGGGTTCAATCCCCAGTACCACAAAAAATAAATAAATAAATAAATAAAAGAAAGAAAGAATTTTCCTTGACTAGGTGTGTGGTGCACACTGGGTAATACCAGTACTTGGGAGGCTGAGACAGGAGGATCATAGGTTGAAAGCCAGCCTCAACAATTTAGCAAAACTTTTAGCACCTTAGCAAGACCCTGATTCAAAATAAAAATTTTTTAAAAAGCTGAGGGTGTAGTTTGGAGAATGCCCCTAGGTTCAATCCCTATTAACTAACACACACACACACACACACACACACACACGCACGCACACAAATTATTTTTCTTGAGGTCAACCCTTGGGAATAGGACTTCTTAAGGGGCATCAAAAAGACATGTACTAAAGGACATTTTCCAAAGATTATGCCTCCTTAACACTGATGGCTCTAAGTTCTCCATCTGAGCTGGATTTTGTTTCAAGCTGGCAAAGCTTGGCTTCCAGTGTCGAGAAGAAGAAAGGTTCTTCTTATATCCTTTTATTAGTGCATTGTAATTACACATCATCATGTGGTTCAAATTGACACAAACATACATGGACACCACACTTAGTATATTACCCTCTGCATCCCACCCAGCTTGTAATGGTTTGAAAATGCAACCTCCCCAACCCTCATGGGAACAGGGTGGCAATGTTGGAAGCAGGGCTTGAATATAGTCTCGGCAGTGGAAAAATCCATTGTAATGGATTTATCTGGTGATGGCCTGCGCTGGTAGGGTATAGCTGGAGAAAGCGGGTCCCTGGGTCTGTGCCTTGTGGGTTGTATATGATTCCTCCTCTCCTTGCTCCCTCTCTTGCTTCTAGCCTGCATGATGTGAGAGCAGTCTTGGGCTCTCCCTCTCTTCGCATTCTGCCACTGCCATGGCCTGAGATCTGCGGTCCCCAGCCTCATATGGACTGAACTCAAAATCTCTAAACCCTGAACAAATGAATCCTCCTTCCTCTAAATTACATGTTCAGGTCTTTAGATTATAGCTGTAAGAATACTGACTAAGACACCTCTCCCCACATGTTAGTGAGCTTGGTAGTGATACCTGACTATATGGGCATAGCACTATTTGAACTGTGTCCTTCCTCAATCCTCCCTTTTACCTTCCCCATCTCCCTTCCCTAATTCTCTTCCATCATTCTACTGTTTTCTCTTCTTGTTTATCTAAAGTCCTTTATGTTTCCTATTTTCTCTCTAGCTTCCACATATGAGAGAGAACATGCAACTCTTGACTTCCTGAGATTGGCTGACCTAACTTAGCATAATAGTCTCTAGTTCCATCCATTTTCTTGCAAATGACATAATTTTGTTCTTCATAGCTGAGTAAAATTCCCTTATGCATATACCACGTTTTCTTTATCCATTCATCTGTTGATGGACACCTAGCTTCATTCCATAATTGGGTTCTCTGAATAGTCCTGCTATAAACATGGAAGACATCAAACAAACTTGTCAAATCAGAGAGAGACACTGAGGCCAAAACTGGTGGCTTGACCCTTGACTTGGAGTCAAAAGACCTTGGTTGGGGCTGTAAGAAAATCAGAAATACCTGGAAAATGGATGTTGGTTTGGGCTTTGATGGAAACCACGGCGCTTTACAAAATTTAACCCATCTGTTCCTCTACTTTTCTTCATCCTCATAGAATCAGTTAACTTAATATCCACAATTTATTGAGCATGTGTTTTGCATGTGGTGTCATCAGTAAGTGAGATTAGTCAGTCTCAAAAAGTAAAAAATTATATGCTTTCCCGAATATGTGGAAGCTATGGAGAAAATGGGGCATAAGAGGGACTCTAGATGAAGAAGGAGAAACCTTAGGTGAGCAAAGAAGCTGACTTAACTGAAGGTGATGAGGGGAGAGGGGACACCTTAATGCACATGATGTACTTTCACAAACACATCAAAGTCAATTCCTAAACTGAACCTGAGAAGGAGGGAGGGCAAAGGAGTGGGGTGGGAATTGGGGAAGGGTTAAATGAGAAATGTGTGCATGTATGTCTCTGCCAGTGTGTACCTAAAAAAGATGTATGATTACAATGCACCAATTAAAAAATAAAATTTAAAAAAATATGGTACTTTCTTACATGATCTATTTAACCTCCACACCTCCTTGGAGGGAGACACTTTCACCTCTGTGATACACATGAGTAAACTGAGGTTGTCAGGTGCCTGGCAACTTGGCCACAGACCTACAGACATATGAGTCAGGATCAGGATCCTAAATGCCAGATCAAACACTTTAGGGATGCTTGCCACTGTCTCCTGTATCCAAGCTCTAACCACTCACCCCATCTTTTGATTACCCAGGTCCTCTCCTTGGCCTCATTCTCAGTCTAACTTCTTTTTTTGAGGTGGAGGTGTGCTTTTATTGGTGCATTATGGTCTAACATCATACTGTATACATACATGCACACAGCACTTGGTGTCCCCCACCCCCTTCCCATCCCCCCCGCCCATACAGAGTACTGAGATTGACATTGGGATTTTCACATAAGTACACACAGTCGATGTTAGTATTTCCCCCTCCCCTTCCCTTAGACCACCTCCCTGGTTCCACTGAGGTTTCTCCTCCATTATCTGGAGTCCCTCTGGTATCCCAGTTACTCCCTAGCTTGCACATATTAAAGAAAACATATGTCCCTTCACTTTCTTCAACTGGCTAATCTCATTGAACATTATGTTCTCCAGGTCCTCCCATATTCTTGCAAATGACATTATTTTATTCTTCTTTATAGCTGAATAGAATTCCATTGGTGTATTTTCCATAGTTTCGTAATCCTTTCATCTGTTGATGGGCACTTGGGTTGGTTCCATAATTTGGCTATTGTGAAATGTGATCAGCCTGACTTCCATCTCCTCCAAGAGCCTCTGAAAATGTCCCCATGCCAGTGACCTTCCTCTTTTGTGAAACCTGTTTAGGAACATTTATTGAGTAACTTGCATGTACCAGGCTCTGTCCCATGTGTCTTTGCTTGAGTCTTTACATTCAACTTGTGAGCTAGATCATCCCCGCTGCCCTATTAAGCAAAGCGAAGACCACCATGTTCAGAGGGTTCAGCCCAGCTGACTTATAGAATATCACACCCTGGAAACAATGAGTCCAAGACTCGAGTATCTTTCTGCCTTACACCCCTAGACAAAGTGCACTGCCTTCGTTTCTATGATCTTCATCAGCCTTGCTCTGATTTGACATTCACCATGGTGCTTGGCATTCACAGACCTTCAAGAAATATCTTTTAAAAACTGAACGAATAAACAGATGCACAAATTAGTTTATATTAGGGAAGACTAATAGATAAGTAGGAAAGCATACAGATTCTAAAATCCCTATTTCTGGAGCTCAGACCCAGGCTGTACACTCACTAGTGTGGGATCATGGTAAGGTGGGCTGCCCCTTCTGTCTCACTAGCTGGGACAAGTCACATTTCTAAATCACTAGCAAAGCCATGAAACTGGTTCAAAGCTGCCTCTCTCGCACATTTGCTATACTTTCTATTGCAGAGACACACAGTATGCCTTTTTCCTTTTTATTCAAAGAGGAGATGCTAGCTTGCATTTTTCCCAGAATGGGAAAATAAGAACAACATGGAGAAGGACAAAGGAAAGAAAGAAGATAGCGTAGAATAATTATTTACTAAACAGTTAGTAAATGTTGGGTCATCCTCTTGCAAATTGATGCCCATTCTCTAATTTAAATCTTTCAACAAATCTTCAAATAGCAAAGGAATATAGATGCAGAGACAGATTCAGAGAGAATGGCTTAATCTAGCCAATATCACACAGCCAGTGAGTGTCTGGCCAAGATGAATGTGTTTCTAATTCCAAACCTAGTGCTTTCCTAATAACAGAATTAAAAATGCTGGCTCTCTTCATGACAATCAGCTTGGGGTCCGAATTCCAGGTCTGGGTGAGACTTGGGAGACAGTAAACTTTGACTCCAGGGTAGCGTCTCTGTGCCAGAGGCAGACAAATGTCAAAACACATCATCTGGATGCTATCTACCAGACTTTAACTTCCCCATGTTTCTTCCCTACCTAAGTGGTAGATTCATGATATTCTTTCTCTTTAGAATTACAAAAAAAAAAAAAACCCACAGAGAGAAGGAGTTAACTGTCTCTTTTCTCCATCCCTCCTCCAAGTCTAAACAGGGTGTTTTTTTCCCCTTTCTTTAAGTGATAAATTTGAGTCTAAAACACAAAGTAGAGAACATTATGCAGAAAGTGCTTATTTTCTTCTGATGTTTGATAGGAATTAGGATTAGTAAAACCCAAACTCTGTTTCCCCTTTCACGCAGCTTGTCATTTTTGTCAAACAAGAAGCTGATTAAGTTTCAATCAAAAGAACAAAAGACTCCAGAAAGATTCTTTTTGGAAAAGCAGCAGCTTCAGCAGTTAACTCAGGGGAAACAAATTTTCATATAGAGCCTGGGACTTAACTCTATAGCTGGTAAACCCTTTCTATTTAAAAGGTGAGTGTTTGGAACACGATGATCAGCCTTGTTTTACTCAGCCCTTGACCTCCAAGAGAAGCTTATTAACTGTTGACACTAAGTGTCTGAGTATTTCACAAGATGCATGTGAAAGAGATTCCTTTTTGTGAATGTGCTTCAGGCTCATCATGTGAAAGGACTCAGCGGGGAGGTTCTGCCAGGAGCTACAGGATGGGTGGCTACACTTGTGACTTATTGTAAAAATAGGCATATACTATTTTCTTCCTTCTCCATGTCTCTGGTAGTGCCTTGCCTTCCCGCACTCTCTGGACTGCCTTCAGGACTTACTTTGACCAATATAACCCAAACTGATGCTCAGAAAGTGAATGCACACTGGGTGGCCCTCACGAGAACCTTGGGACCAACATTAAGTGAATGAGCCAGCCTGTTGGGTGATGAAAGATACATGGCCAAGTCTTCCCCATATCCCCAGCTGAGTTTGCACCAACCATGACATACGGGAGTGAGACCATTTTAGACCACCCAGTCTTAGCCAAGCCAACTCTGACCAGAGCATATCCCCTACCTCTAGCCAGAGAATCATGAATCTTGGGAGAATCATGAGAAGTAATAAATGTTCATGCTTATAGAGGGTTGGGGGTGGTCTGCTGTACTGCAAAAGCTCACCAATCTAGCGATCTTTTTGCCCTCCAGATTAGAGCCTCAGTCTGTGGACCAGGGCAGGATAAGGTTCCAATCAGAATTCTGAATATCTTCTTTTTCTAAATCTACCACCAGAGGCCTTTAGGCATAGCGTTTGTGTTTAGCAATTTCAGTAAGTCGACCCCTTTGTTTACGTGGCTGGTCTTCATGCAGCCCACATGTGGCTTTGGCCACAGATTTAAACATTCCATCACTGGCTATCAAACTCTTCCCTTTTTGGAACTGGTGTATTTTGTTTCCATCTAACCATTTGCCTATGACCCATTGAATTTTCAGTTTTTGCAGGCCTGGGTTTGTCTAATTAGTGCAGTCAGCAGAGGAGACATTGGGGTACTCAAGTCCACTCTATTTTGAAATTTTCTCATAACTATTAGTCCCATCAGTTCCCTCCCCAGTCCTTTGTCTTTTCCCTCATGATACGTAGAACTATGTTTAAGGTGCTGAACATTCAAATTCCAGTAGACTCAAAACCCTTTGACCTTCTCATCTGTGAGCACTATAGACATACTTTATGGACACAATGGCTCACCCTCGGAACCCAAGTTCTTGTTTGCTTTGATGAGCTACTTTTTCCAACAGACTGGTCAAACTGGGGCTATCTTCTCATATTGCCTTATTCCATGAGGCCTAGGAGTCATCACAATCGAACTGTGTGCTTTTGAGAGTAAACCAGCCTTCACTTCAGAGTCATGCCCTGGCCCTGGAAAGTCCCTGGAGACTGTGCGTTCAAACAGGCTAGGAAACTCACCAAACCCACACAGCTCTGTGAGTTCTCTAAGTTCCAGAAACCTCCTGCATTTTCTGTGAAATGAGGAGGAGAGGCTCCAAGCCCAACAGCAGCCCAATCAGCCCGTTTTCATATTGGGAGAAACCATTGCTTGTGTTTTCCACTGGCGTCCGTCCCTGCCCGTCTTTCTCTGACCTCACCACAGACGGCCTCCTTCAGCTCAGTCAGGAAAAGAAGCCAGTTCACAACCCCACTTCATTTCTGGCTTCCTTCTTTTTCTTTCTTTCTTTTTTTTTTTTTTTTAGGAAAGTCAAATAAACATAACCTGAGGTTTCTCAGGGGATAGTTCATGTTCTTGTTGTTGTAAAGCGTGGGGTGTGCCAGAAACACCATGGAAATGCACCAGGATTATAATAGAATGAATGGCACCTTCCTTCTAGTCTAATGGCGAGGAAAAATAGTGGTGTTCTAGAGGCATCTAAGAACACTGGCCTTTATTTCTAAAGTAGAAGGAGAGGACCCCAAGTATGTGCCACAAGAATTCTAGTTTTGCTGTAGGTTTGCGATCCTGTTGCTGGTGGTTCATACCCCGGATCTGTTGGAGATGCCTGAAGAAAGAGGGCATCCATGTCTGACCCCAGACAAAATCTAAGATGGGAGATCCTAGGATAGGCAATTTGGAAGGGTTCACTTGGGCTACAGTGCTCTTGGCTATTTTACTAGATCACTTCTCAAAAGCATTATAGATCAGATTCTGAAACTCTAATGGCTTTAGGTGACAGAGCCATTGAGGTCAACGCAGAGAGTATCTTATGGAGGAGACTCTTACCAACTTCTTCCATATAGTTTCTGCATTAGGGGAGCCTGTCCCTCAGGTTAGAATATAGAACATGAGTACCTCCTCCTGAAACCCAGCAGGAAATGGTCTCAGAAGGAGGGCACCTTGGGATAGGGATAACTAGCTCTGCTTCTTATGCAAAAACATACACATGTGCGTGCTCATGGACATGGAACCTATGTTAGCTCATTTAACAGACATCTCTGCGGCATTTCCTCAGTGCTAATTACTCGTCTCAGCACTTTATACATATTGACTCATTTAATCTTCACAGCAATCCTACAAGGGAGGTACGGTTATTGTCCCATTTAACAGATGGGGAAACTGAGGTTCAGTGCACTTGTCCACTATTACACACCTAGTAAAGGATTTGAATCCAGGGCAAGGCTTTTGTGTGTGACGTGTGTGTGGGAAAGGGTACTGGGGATTGAACGCAGAGGCTTTCTACCTCTGAGCAACTCCTCAGCCCCTTTTTAAAAATGTTTTCGGGGCAGGATCTTGCTAGGTTTCTGAGAGTCTTGCTACTTACAAATCTGTGATCCTCCTGACTCAGCCTCCCAGGTCCTGGGATTACAGGCATGCACCACCATACCTGGCTGAGTCTGGGCTTTTAAAATGCTGTATTTTACTGGCTCTTTTGAAAGAGATGGCCATTTTCGTATTTCCACTTTATCTCCTGTGTTATTGCTGATGACAAAGGCCTCATCTAATGTGTGTACAGGACACACCAACCAGAGCACACTGTCCAACTTAAATGCTGAGAGAATATAAGTATATCCTGACCGCCCTGGTGTGTTTGTAAACATTCACTGTACAGTACAAAGCTCTGCCTCCTCTCAGGGAATGGGGTGCATGGAGAACATGTCTTGCCTATTCCTGGATATAGCTTGAGAGTCACTGAGATAGACTTTTTCAGTGGGAGGATCCCTGTGCTGAAGGCCATGGGCCTCTCTCATCCTCCTTCTCCTCCCTCTCCCTCCCTCCCACATGGATTGTGACTTGCAGGATCCATTATCTTCTCTGTCCCACCCAGCTGGTACACCCACCTTCTATCCGCTGTCATGGTTGCAAGTTTTTGTTGACCTGACTTTGATTAAGACCTGTCTACAAAGGCAATGGCCATGGTTTCATATTTGGTTGTTTTGCTTTTGTTCTCATAGTATTGGATCCTCAGTACCCAGTATTATATTTGACGCCTGATAAGGACATGTTAAACATATTTTGAATACATGCACACACAAATAAATGATTGGATTATTTAGCACATGTAACATTCACAAAACCAAACCCTTCCCTGTCCAGTGAAGGGCACAGGTGGATAATTTAAAAATCAAAACAGTATAATCTCTACACAGAAAGAAGTAAATGCCTACACTACTCGAATCAGCAAGTGTAAAAGTCTATGTATGTATACATATATACACATACACACATGTATATAATTATAATGCCATTCAGGTGTTTATTACTAACATTTATATTAGGGGTTGCGGAAACCCTTGGCTAGGAATGGTGAAGATAGACATGTCTCCTCTAATCCAACCAAGTTTATTATTTTATTGCCTTGTTCTGAATTATCCTTTGATCCTCTGCTTGGTAGCACATTTCATCTACTAGACAGTAACATTCTGCTATCACATTTCATAGTCTCACTGCAGAGAAGCCCAGTCTCTGTGTCTGAAATGGCTCACGTCCCAGAATTCCCAGTGCAAAGTGTTTTTCTACCTGAAACCATTTATGTTCCTGTTGACTGCTACACAGAGTTAAGCTAATAAGGAACTCTAAGCAAGTTCATTCTTCCTTGATCCCCTAGGGAAATGTGCAGATGAACCTCCCAAACAGTTTCTCCTCTTACTGTCTCTGTGTCACCTACTCCCTGCCATCTGGGGCACTATTGAGTACCCAGCCCTAGTTTGAGGCAGGACATCAAACTCCCCCCCTTTACCCACGAAGTTCACTGCTGTATAGATTGCTCCTGGTGACACAGATTGATGTCATCCTTGCTTGGGGGAGTCTGTGGCCTGCTGTTAACAATTTTCTCACTTTCATAAGTGATGATTTTAACACATCATAGACACTCAATATTTAGCTTCCTCCATTTCTTGCACACCTTGGTTTTTTTTCTGGGTCGTTGCTTGATTCTTCAGGCAACCTCATTCTGGCTCCTGAATTTCTTGGTTTGCAGACCTTCTCTACAGTTGTAGGAGGTTTTCCCTTTTGCTCTGATTTCTTGATATTTAGGTTTGGCCCACGCCGACACTTTGGTTCATGGCAGCAAATTTGTGCTGAGTTTAATTGATTTGAATTGAGTGGCATTGAACCAAAGCAACTTATGTTTCACAAGTAAATAAATAAGAAAAGCAGTCTGAAGGGAAAAAAGCTGTCCCCCCCCCCCATGTCACGAGCATTTGTGCATGTCGCTTATCTCAAAGGCCAATCATACATGTTCACGGATGCATAGAGGCTTGTATGTGCTGCGTAGATTCAGGATGCATGGCGAGGCTTTGTGTCCCAGGCATGACACTGTAATCCAGCTATCTAGCATCTGGTTCCTTATCCTCCCTCCTCCCTTGATTCTCTACTTTTCTTCATGGCTGCCATGCATTCGATACACGCAATCGGTCACGATTCCTCTAAGCCAGTGGTTGTCAACCAGGAACAGCTTCACCTTCCCGGGGACACTTGGCAATGTCTGCAGACATGTCCGGCTGTCATAATTGGAGGCTATGTGTGTATGCCACAGAAATCTCGTAGTTATAGTCCAGGGATGTTCCTAAGTTCTAGGGTTACATTTCACAGGACAGTTCTCTACACTAAAGAATTATCCAGCCCCAAATGACAATGCCGAGGTTGAGAAATGTGATTAAAACTGTCACAAAAGTTTCTTTCTACCTTTTGCTGCTTCTTTTCCAGGTTGTGGTAGCCATAATAACCAGTGTTGGCCAGGAAGACTTAAACTCAAGTCATTTGTTGATAAACAGATCAAATCCAGTAAAGTTTCTGTTTCCAATATCAGGGCACACATGACTGGAAGTGCTTCTTTTATTTTTTGTTTAACCATGAATCTAGGAGTAATGGCTGGAATATCAGTAGTCATCTTGTAATGATGAGAAAAAGTTAAAAAGGATTGTATATATATATATACATATATATGTATATATATATATATAATCTTAGAAAAGTATAAGCCTTTCTGAGTTGAAACTGCTAAGTCAAATCAAGTAGAACTTACTCAGTTGCTGTTAATATGCTGTCACAAAATTCCATAAAGATGGAATCTTACTTCTTGTAAGTTGTAAATTAAGTTTTCTGGAGCTGGGCATGGTGGTACATGCCTGTAATCCCAGTACTTGGGAGGCTGAGACAGGAGGATCACAGGCTTGAGACCAGTCTCAGCAATTTGGCAAGACCCTCAATAATCTAGCGAGATTCTGTTTCAATACAAAAAAATAAAATAAAAAGGACTGAGGGTGGAGCACAGAAGTAGAATGCCCCTGGATTCAATCCCTAGTACATAAATAAATGTAAATACATAAATAATTAGAGCTTTCTGTTATCACTTTTAAATAAGTTTCTAATAGTGTGTGTGTCTTCTTCCTTATTTTTGCAGCCCTCCCAGCCTACTTTCACTATGATGCAAAGAAGTGTAGGAAAATGAAGGCTTCCACCTCCTCCTCCATAAAAATAGAATGGCAAGCAAGGGCAGCATCTTCGTCCCAGTGAAGAAGTCAAAAGAGTGTGTGAAGGCATCCAGGCTGAGCTAAGTAAGAGGTCTGCAGCAGAGGACCCGGGAGGATATGCTGGCTGCCTTGGGGAAAGCCTGCGTCGCTTACCATGGAATCCAGGGAAGATGACAGTTTAGTGGGTGCAGGTGGACCAAGGGTTCACCTGGGCTGACTCAGGGACAAGGGAAGCTGGGTTTGCCCATGAGGAGCCTCAGAGGAAGAGTTCTAGCAAGCAGAGCGCACAGGTGAGAAACCAGGACTGCGAGCCCTCAGGTGCAGGTCGTCCGTGGTTTTTCAATGCCAATGATGACCTCTCAGGGCTGTATTTTGTCTTAGATGTGATGACATACAGAGAGGCTCTTCAACTTTGAGACAGGTTGGAGATTCTGAGATTCAGTGAACTCTTGAATAGGCAGGAACAGCGGCTCGGTCCTGTAAATGTCCTCATCCCCGAGGTGCGTGGAAGGGCTGGCTGAACTACCTCAGCAGGGAATTGTTTTATGAAATACAAACTCCTGCTGAGAGCGCTTGCATTTCAGAATTAATTCCAACAGCTGCAGAAACATCACTCATGGGTGTGAATCGTAACAATACATTTTGCCATCCTTTCCCTTGAGGAAGATGCTGGCTTCTCCCAAGGGTTCTTTAGGATTAGATTTCTTGAACCAACACAAAAAGTCACAGCCTTGGCCTCCATCATCGTTATCTGCAGCAAATACATCATCCTTCCTAGCAGCGGTTTCCCCTGGTGACCCACCGTGTAGGATGAGGGTGTTCTGGAGTCTGGGGGTGGCCGCGAATCCCCAGATGGAGACCAGAGGGAAGTTGGAGTGGGTGGAACTTGTTTACTTCCTGCAGGGCTCTGCTCCTGGAGGTAGTCCAGCCAGAGAGCTTCAGGGTCTGCTCGAGTTTCAGGCCAGCTGCAGTGGATGAGGCAAGACGTGTTCCCATCCTGCCCCCACTCTGCCATCCCCAGACAGGCGTGATGTGAGGTCATTGCTGAAGGAAATCACCTATTATAATGTGCAGAAGTTGATGCCTCAAAGGAGAGGATCAGGTTGGTGTAATTTCTGGGAAGAAAAAGGAAAGAAAAGCTGAATCTATTCACTCCCCTACTTCGAATTATTTTACTAGCTGCACCAGGTATCAAGCACCTTCTTGGTGATGGTCACCGTGAAAAGCACTTCTTGTGCATTTGCTGATGGACGTCTCACCCCGTCAACATGATGATCTGGAGAGATGAGGAAACAGACCCAGAGATGAACTGGCTTGGTAATTTTAGCTGGTAAAAAGTTTGAACTCAGGCAATCTGGCCCTTGAATCTGTGTTGGGAAAAACTCTGGCCTCTGGTCACCTGCTTAGTCTGACTTTGACTTTGGAGGAAGTCCAATTTTTTAGTTGCTGGGGTACACCTGCAGTTCATGTTAGATGTACATGACCTTCTTTTGACTAGTAGTGACAGTGTATTTTTTAAGTCTGCTTTAATTTTTAAGATATAATAAAACATATGGCTGATTATCTTTAGACAGGCCAGAGGCAAAAAGACCATATTAAATTCTATAGGCCTCAGAAAAGCAGACTGCCACTTACAAAGAAGATAATGCTGAATTTTCTGCTATTGTTTTGTGCCAAGTCTAACTATAACTTTGGGCTGGCAGGGCCGAGGTAATGCAGTTTTTCTTTATTTTTATTTATTTATTTATTTATTTATTTATTTATTTAGAAACAGGTTTTGATAGGTGGATAGTCTCACTACCTGCTGAGGCTGTCCTCAAACCTGTTTCAGCCTCCCAAATACTGGGATTAAAAGCATGTGCCACCATACCCAGCTTAAATGACCTTTTCGAAAAGTACCCAAAATACTGTGCCATGGATAGGCTGTTCAAAAAGGACAAACATCAACCTCATGAGGATAAGAGAAAAATAGGTGTCTGCAATCACCTCTGAGAGGGAACAGAGAGCTGTACCAATTAGGGGCAGCCATAGACTTACATGATCTCCCTCCCCCCTCTGCTGAAGGCTGTATCTGATTCTCTGCTCCCTTCCCTATTAACTTGATCAAATGGCATACCAGCTAAAGGCTGGAATCGGTAGTGTTGTTTGTTGTTCAGTGCAAGGCAGGGTGGGGAAAACTTCAATGGGTAAGGTTGGTTGGGTCTTCTGTCTGTTAGAAACTCAAGGCTGTTCCCATGCTTCAGGGAAAGATGTCTTTCATGGAAGGATTCATTCCTTCACTTATCCATCTTCCAACAAGCTCCCACTAAACATTTACTCTGTGTCAGTTATGGGGAGATGAGGGTTGAGGCAGCGTCCCTGGTCTCTCAGAGTATGTGTTCCAGGGGAAGAGACAGAATCATTACCAAAAATACTACGGACAATATAAAGATCCCGATGGGATGAGTGCTGAGCACAGAAGTTAGACCAGGTGATACCTGAGACATTGAAGTTGGGTTGTAGAGTTGGCAAAGTCCCTCGGAGGAACAGCTATTGCAGCCAAGATCTCACCCTGAGAAGGAACCCATGATGTGAACAGCATAGGCTGAGCATGCTAGCTCCCTCACAATCCCCAAGGCAGACCCCCACTGAACATCCTTAAGGGACTAAAAGAAAAACAGTGGTTGAAATATATGAAATAAGTATTCAAAATCTTTAACCATCAGGGGAATGCAAATAAAAAATACTGAGATTTTATCTCCAGTTAGTGAGATCTCATTTCAGTTAGGATGGTTATCAATAAAAATACAAATAAAAGCTGAGCATGGTGGTACATGCCTATAATCCTAGTACTTGGGAGGGAGGGTGGAGACAGAAGGATTGCAGGTTCAAGACTAATCCCAGCAACTTAGAGAGACCCTGTTTCAAAATTTAAAAAAATTAAAAATGTTTGGGGGTGTAGCTCAAAAGTAGAATGACTCTAGGTTCAATCCCTAGTACCAAAAATAAAAATTACAAATAATAATAAATGCTGGTGAGGATACGGGGGGAGGGGATACTTATATACTGTCAGTTGTGATGTAAATAACCACTATGGAAGTTCTTCAAAAGACTAGGAAAGGAACTATACCACTCCTCAGCATTTTTCCAAAATAATTAAAGTCAGAATACAGTAATAGTGTGTGCATACACATGCTTATAGCAACACAATTCACAATAGCCAAGTATAGAACCAGCCTAGATGTCCGTCAACAGATGAATGGATAAAGAAAATATGGTATATACACACAATGGAATTTTACTCAGCCATAAAGAAGAATGAAATTATGCCATTTGAAGTAAAAATGGACGGAATTTTAGAGCACTATAAGTCAGATTCAGAAAGTTAAGGGTCATATGTTTTTTTTTTTTTTCTCATATGTGGAAGCTAGAGGAAAAAAGGGGAGATTCTCAAGGAAATGAAAAGGAGACTAGTAAAGACAGGGGACCAGGAGAGGGAGAAAGAGAGGGGAAGAGGTGGCGATAGGGAATGAAATTGATAAATTTTGTGCATATATGAATATGTCACAACAAATCCCCCCTATTATGTGTAATTATAATGCACCAATAAAAATTAAAAAAAAAATAACAGTGGTCAGCAGTCAATTGGACCAGGACTGAGTGGTAAGACACAGGTGGTCAGGGAAGTAGAAAGGGCCAGAAACTGTAGGGTTTTAGAACTCCAGCCAAGCCTGATTGGAAACTATGGTGGATTTCAGCCTGAGAGCAGTGCGATCTAATGAATGTTTCCTGAGTATTAGCACATGGGTGGGTGGACATTGGGTTTAGAGGGAACAGCGCCCCCAGTGGGCAGCAGAGGGACTGTTGCACAGCTATGAGGGAGGCAGGATGCAGGAGGCAGGATGGCCAGGACAGTCTCTATAGAATTTAAAGATGGTAAGATGTAAATAGAGAAGAAGACAAAAGAGAGAAGAAAGTGTGTTCCAAGCATAGTGGTGGAAATCATGAGCTCTTTGTCTATCCTTTTATTCTTTTGACAAAAAAATGTATTGAGCACTTACTTTCCTATGTATCTGGATTGCAAATGTAAGTAAGCTAAAATCCCTGACCTTAAGAACCCCCAAATACTTTTGACAAATACAGAGATACAGATGAATAATTAAGATACATTTTAATAATATTGTAATCAAGGAGTATACATGGGGGCTAGGGAGCCCAAAGGAAAGACTGATTAACTGTTTTAAATTAAATAATGTCAGCCTTTTGACAGATACTATTTTTATTGAATTCTGTCCATTGGTCCACTGGGTCAGATTAATATATAAAAGTCTAATAAAATTTATGTCAAACTTTTGAGTTTATGTTCTAGATATAAACTGTTTGATGACTTGAGACTGCTTTCTTCTACTTTCTTTGAATCTCTAGTTTAAGTTTCTAGCCTCCGATTTTGAACCCTGGAGTAGAATGATGGCCGCTCCCTGACCTCACTATCTCAATGACCTTCAGGATAGGTGGGGAGTTCATGGTAGCCAACAAAGTGCAGAGGTTGCTAATTCTTCATGTACCACTGGGGATGAGAAAGAGCTCACAACATTTCCATTATTTCTTTCCATTATTCTTATTAAAATATAGCCATAGCATTATACATGGAAAAAGTCATTTTTGGTATCTAGTCGTAGAACTGTTTCAGTCAACATTCTGACTGCTGTGATCCAATATGCGTGACCACACAGAACTTAGATGAAGAAAGATTTATTTGCTCACAGCATAAATTCTGTCCTAAAAGTGGATTTTATAACTCATATGCATGTATATGTATATTTGTCATTTGTATATTATCTTAGTTTATATATTCTCTTAATATACATAGTATATATTTCATTTAAACATATATATTTTGCAAATATATATGCAATATCTATTTCATTTAACCTTTATATGAACTATATAGGTAAAAGTTATTTATCTTAAAGAAATATATTGTTCATATAAAATATGTATGTATATACATTTATTCACTATTTAGATCAAGCTTTAGAACAAATACCCTCGCATCCCAGGTTCTCTTGTGTCCTTTTATTAATTATCCTTTATGGCCAGAGATATAAGTTTTGAACATTTCTGAACTTCGTGCAAGTGGCATTTATATCTGTCTTCTTTCACTGAACATCAAGTCTATCAGGTGCATTCTTGTTCTTGTTGCATATAGACACAATTCCTTTTCATTACTGCATAATAGTCCATGACATAGATATACCACAGTTAATTTATCCATTCCATTTTAGGTTGTTTCTAATTTAGGGCTATAATAGATAATGCTGTTATGAAAATACCCTGCTGGATATAAAAACAGATTTTTGTTACATGTATGTTTGCCTGCATGTGTGTGTGTGTGTGTGTGTGTGTGTATGTGCATGTGCATATTTTTTTTTCAAGAGAGAAACTGGCCATTCATAGGTTATAATATTGTCATATAACTATGATTCATATTTAGTTTTAATAGGTACTTCTCAAGAGTTTTTCATTGCTCCCAAAGAGTAATTCTGGGATTCTCAGTTGCTCTGCATCCTTTCCACTTCTTCCTGGCCAGCCTCTTCACTTCAGCTATTAGGTGCTGCTGGCATCTAGTGGGTAGAGAGATGCTGTGATGCTGCTAAACATCCCACAGTGCTCAGCACGATTCCCACAGCATACAGGTAAAGCCCATCTCTCCATTCTAATGATACAAGAACTAAGCTGGGCTGTGGGTAGCACCTACCCTGCTTGTGAGATCCTGGATTTGATCCCCAACACCACAAACAAAACAAAACAAAAAAAATAAAACCTAAGCCCAAAACACTTCACCTTTGTTCATTGTCTTTCTTGTTTATTTGCTTACTTATCATTTATATATTCTCTTAGTTTCCTTCTTTCTGCTTTCTGTGGACTTAATTTGCCATTTTCCTCCTATATATCTCATAGCAAAACTAAGACTTTGACTCTTCACCTTTCTTCTTTTTATATATGAATTTTGAGCTACAATATCCTCTCTGAGGACTGCTACAGCTCTATTCTATAGTAGTGATATGTTATTATTCATAGTTTATTTTATAATTTTAAGTGTGATTTATCTTATGACCCAAGGACTATTTAGAAATGTATTGCTCGATTTCAACAGATTAGTAGATTTTCTAATTATCTCTTATTGATTTCTAGCTTAATATGACTGGTGTGAAAGGACCTACTCTATGGTTTCAGTCCTTTAAAATTGGCTGAGACTTACTTTCTGTGCACACATGTGGTCTTGTTGTTGTTGTATGTTCTTCCGTGTACACTTGGTACAGATCCATTTTTTACAGTTGCCATAGGTGGTGTTCTATAAATGATTATTAGATCACATTCGTTAATCTGGCATTCAATTTTGTGTCTCTAATATTATTTTTGCCTGCCTGAACTATTAGTAACTGAGGAAATTAACACTAGCTTATACCTATTGTCAATTCTCCATATGGTAATATTAATATTTTGAAACCCTATTATTAAATGAATACAAATTTAGGATTGCTTTAATTTCTTGGCATGCCCCTATTAGTCACAAAGAAAGCCTTAAGACTTCCTTGTTGCATTCTTCACCAATATATGATATTGTCAATTAATATAAAATTTGCAAAAATGGTAGATATGAAAAATACCTCACTGCAGTTTTAATTTTTATGCCCTTCATACATTTGAAGTTCATCACCTTGTTATATTCCTGTTGACCTTTGTCATTCTTTTAAAAATTAAAATTAAAAAGGACTGGGGGTATAGCTCAGAGATAGAATGCCCCTGGGTTCAAGCCCCAGTAGTACTGCTACTGCTACTGCTAATAATAATAATTATAGTACTGAATACATAAAGCAAAATAATGACAAAACCATTGTCATGTCAATACCTGAATCTCTACCAACACATAACACTGTAGCTACAGCTATTGGAACACGTGAGCCCTGAGCAGGCAGTGCCGGAGAGCAGCAATATGTGATCTGTATTAGTTGTCTAAGGCAGGAAAGAGAAATCAGGAGGCAAATACCACAAATTGGGAAAAAAATAAAGATGATATTAAAGTGTCTGAAATAGAGATGCATGTGAAGATGATCAATAACATACTGATTCTGGCTATCTTGGTACAGAAAGATTTCAAGGGACCATTATACATCTTCTTGATATTTCATCTTTATTATTATAATAAAAATATATTGACTACATAATTAGAAGAAGTTATGAAGCTAGTTTCACTATTGAAAAATAAGGAAGAAAGAAAATCATGTTGTTTCTTCCAGTTGTCTGTATAAGCTTCGTGGGCCACCTCGATTTGAACCAGAGAGAGGACAGCACAGGAACCAGGAAGAGAGGCCCCATAAAAACGCCAAGGGACCATCTCAGATTCGCGCAGGACTTACTTTCTCACTCTCTTTAATTTTCTACTCTCTGTTGGTTCTTTAGAATGGGTTTTCCTGACCACTTCCTTCTGCCCAGGTTCTTTACTGAGATGCTATACATCACTTGTTGTAAGGTGTTCATTATTCTTTTTATACATTAAATACTTAAAATCAAAATGCTTTTTTTCCCCTTAATTTTAAGGCTTCTCCTAATACTAAGATGCAGTTCAGGCTCTATATTTTTGTCTGAACATATATTTCCAGTTAAACTTGAAAATAGTTCCTCTAAAAATATGCTTTTCTTGGGAAATTTCTAGTTTTAGCTGCAACCTATCTGTCTTGTTTTCTTTTCTCATTTGTTCTTTACAAATAATTTGCAATTTATATTTTCCCACTTTTTGAACTGGATATTCCTTGAAAAATGTTTTTAAATACAATCGTGTAGTTATGTTTTTCAGAGGTTAGACATCACGTGTTATTAATTTCCATTTGGGGGGTAAATAGGGTAAGATCAGAAAGTGGGCCCATAAAACATATTTTCTGAAAATTTATTAATGATTTTTGTGGCTAAGTGTATTAATTAAATTTTGAAGCATATTAATTAAATTTTGCAGTGTTCTAAGGACAAAAATGATCTAGGCTGGCATTTCAAGAGAGCAATTCTATATAACTATCCTGTTGTGATTGATTCTATATGAAACATCCTATATTTGCTCACATGAATGTTTACTTTCCAAAGTAATTACACTGTCATGTCCCAATAAAATTTGATTTTAACACGTTACCATAGTTCTAGAGTTTTGACCTTTTGCTGCAATGCTATTTTCTTTATAAGCATGCACGTCATTTGCAAATCTCACTTACAGACTGTCACATTTTATTATTATGTAATCTCCTTCTTTATCCTCTTTAATGAATGGCCTTGATTTTTCTTTGTCCTGATAACAATATTTTCTAATGCTTCGTTAGATTTGTATTTGTCTCTTAATTCATAAAAATAAAATTTTTCTTCATTTTTCCTGGTTATCTTCTCCTGATAGTATGTAAATGGATATATGTACATATAAAATATATTTTTTTGGTGTGGTACTGGGGATTGAACTCAAGGGACTCTACTCCTGAGCTACACCCCCAGCCTGATTTAATTTCTTATTTTGAAACAAGGTCTCACTAGGTTGCTGAAGCTGGCTTCAAACCCAAGATCCTGTCTCAGCCTCCCAAATACCGGGATTACAGGCGTGCACCACCACGCCAGACTTCTCTTGGTAATTTAGAACATCTGTTACGTTTTTCAGTTTGATCATGATTTCCACTCCTTGTCACCACAATTAAACCTGTCTTTCTCCACTGATCCTTCACATCTCCGCTGCCCCAGGACTAGCAAGACAAATGTCACAGAATGGCTTTGCTTTTCACTTCACCGGCGACCTGTGGAATTGCAGCAAATCCTTCCGAACGTGAACATGGAAATAACGCAATTCGTACAAGTGGCTCCTGACCTGGAAGAGGAGTAAGGAAGAGTTCTTACCCTTTATTAGGAGTGGTTGTGGTCAGGATATGACTAACTTGCAATCATTTGAGACTCTCTCAGTTCAGGCAAATTTCATTTGTGCACAGCACATTTTTTTTTTTTTTTTTTTTTTGCAATACTGGGGATTGAACTCAGGGGCATTCTACCTCAGAGCTACACCTTTACTATCCATTTTTTATTTTGCTAAAGCATTAAGATTCATATATATACACACTTTTTTGGACCTTTATTGGTGCATTGTAGTGTCGCATCATAATGTGGTTCAGAGTGATAGAGACTCACGTGTACACGGCACGTGGTGAGCCCCTCCCCTCCCCTGTAGGTGGTGTTGAGATTGGCGTTGGCATTTCCACATATACATGTAATGTCAATGGAAGCGTTTCCTTCATTCATTCTCCATTCCTCCTCCTCTAGACCCCCTCTATTGCTCCACAGACCCCCAAATACTTTAACATAAGTTCTGTTAAATTAGTAACCATGAGTATGCATTTTGCAACAGCTGGATTATTCATGCCAATATGGTGCGATATTGTATTTTAATTTTCTGCCCTTCGCGCTTCCCTCAGGCCCTTCTGGCCACCACTGAATTCTTCTAAAAATAATCATTTAATGCTTTTTGTTTGTTTTATTTTGGGGGAGGGGAAGCAGTCCAAAAGGTCTTCTTCACTTGCTACATGTATTTCCTCTTCCAGGAAGACTTACTTAGTACTTAACATTACAAATTCATAGCGTCATCATTGTCTAATTATCATCTAATTACATCTAATTATATATCATTTGTATTTTTATCCCCTGTGGCATTCTATCCAGAAATCCACAATTCCAGTCAAACCTTGAAGAATTTCAGAAAAAGCCCAACTGGGGAACATTCAAGGAAAGATCTTATCCATATTTCTCCAAAGGGTTATGATCATGAAAATCAAAAAGACTAGGAACTATCATAGACTGGAGTAGACTACACAGAGGCACTGACGAAATGCAACGTGGCATCCTTGGTCTGACCTCAAAACAAACCAAAAAAAGATCTTAATGAAAAAATAAACTAGTGAAATTTATTTATTTTTGAACTAGTGAAATTTAAATAAAGTCAGACTTATAGTTAAGCATGAGTGTTGGTTTCTTCCTCCTTTTTTTTGGTACAAGGTACTGAACTTAGTGGTGTTCTACCTCTGAGCTATAGCCCCAGCCCTTTTTTATTTTGAAATCATGTTTCAAAATAAAAAAGGGCTGAGGGTCACCCTTAGTTGCTGAGGCTGGCCTCAAACCTGCAATCCTCTGCTCTCAGCCTCCCAAGTATTGAGATTACAGGTATGTGCCACCTCACCCAGCAGTTTCTTCCTTTTGACAAACAAACAAATAAACAAAGAAAAATACTAACATATGATGATAAGATTAAGGAAAACTGAAACTGAGAGGTATGGGGAACCATTCATACTCTTTTTGCCAACTTTTCTGTAAGTTTAAATAACTCCAAAAAAAAAAAAAAGTTTATTTAGGCTTCCCATAACCCGAAGAGTATAGTTTACCTCACCTCAGATTAAATTAGTAGGTTTTAATGATTTCCCCTTTAGATCAGTTGCCTAGAAAGATAGGTATACTGAGGACGTGGTGCTGCCACAACCCTCACAAATACTTATTGAGCACCTACTGTATGCCAGTGGTATGATAGCTCCACTTCAAAATGTTATTCCCACGATGAGGCACAACCTTTGCCATTGCTAAAATCAGTCTCCTACAGCTTACACAGCTTTGGGTTGATTTCTTCTCCTCTATACCTAGGGCCTTAGTTTAATCCATAAGAGGAAGACTTCATTTTTCCTCCTAAATGTGATGATTTTTTTTTGGGGGGGGGGATATACTTTAATTGAAACATTATAGTCTCAGATCATAATGTAGTTCAAAGGGATAGGGACAAAGGTGCACATAGCACTTGGTGAGCTTCTCCTGGCTCCTTCCCCATTCCCTCTTCTTCTCCATGCATGATACAGAGATTGGCATTGATAATGTTACATATATAGATAAGGTCAATGGAAGTGTCTCCTTCCTAACACCACCCTCCCCTAGACCCCATCCACGGCTCCACTGGAGTTTCCTATTTTA
Source organism: Graphiurus murinus (assembly GCA_004027655.1). Lineage (NCBI taxonomy): Eukaryota > Metazoa > Chordata > Mammalia > Rodentia > Gliridae > Graphiurus > Graphiurus murinus. The sequence goes on along the minus strand of PVLC010004016.1, from coordinate 27,237 downwards.
TCTAAGTCTCTCTTGTATCCTGATTACTCCCTAGCTTCCATATATAAAATAAAATATATAACCTTCACATTCTGTGTATATCCCATAATTTTGTAATCCATTCAACTATTGATGGACACCGAGGTTGGTTCTATGATTTGGCTATTATGAATTATGCTGCTATAAACATGGACATGCATGTATCATTATAATTATCTGATTTCAGTCCTTCTGGAAAGGTACCAGGAGTGGTATCTTCTCAGTTTGCTGAGGAATCTCCACACTGATCTCCATAGCAGTTGCACTAATTTGTAATCATACCAATAGTGTTTTAAGAGTTCCTATTTCTCCACATCCTTGCCAGCTTTTACTGTTGTTTGTATTTTTGATGATTGCCAACTAATTGGGGTTAGATGGAATTTCAGTGTAGGTTTAATTTGTATGCTCCAGATTGCTAATGATGTTGAACCTTTTTTCATACATTTATTGGCCATTTGTGAAGTGTCTTCTTTTGTGAAGTCTCTATGTTTAGGTCAGTTGCCCATTTCTTTTTCTTTTTTGCAGTACTGGGAATTGAACCCAGGGGTATTCTACCTCCGAGCTACACCCCCAGTCCTATATTTTATTCTTTATATTTTGAAACAGGGTCTTACTAAGTTGCAGAAGGCTTCATTAAGTAGCTAAGGCTGGCCACGAACCCAGATCCTCCTGTCTCAGCCTCCCAAGTACTGCGATTACAAGCATGCACCATCATGCCCAGCCAATTGCCCATTTCTTTTTTTTTTTTTTTTTTTTTTTTTTCGGTACTGGGGATTGAACTCAGGGGCGTTCTACCTCCGAGCTATATCCCCAGCCCTATTTTTTATTCTTTATTTTGAAACCGAGTCTCACTAAGTTGCAGAGTGCCTCACTAGGTAGCTGAGGCTGGCCTCGAACCCGGATCCTCTGGTCTCAGCCTCCCGAATGCTGGGATTACAAGCGTGCGCCACCACGCCCGGCTCAATTGCCCATTTCTTGATTGGGGTATTTTATTTTTCAGTCTTTCCAGTTCTTTGTATATTCTAGATATTAGTCCTCTATCAGAGGAGTACCTGGCAAAGACCTTCTCCCATTCTGTAGGCTTTCTTTTTAGATCCTTGATGGTTTCCTTTGTTGCACAGACATTTTTTTAATTTAATGCCACCCCACTCATTAATTCTTGTTTTAAATTCCTGAGATTGACTTTTGTTCTTTGGTTTTAGTGCTTCAATAGCTCATTAAGTTCCTTCAGCTATTCTCTTTGGGATAGTGCAGGATTTCAAGTAAATGAGAACAGTCTCTGAATCGGTTTCTCTGTGCAAAAGACTGAGTTGTTTAAAGGACATGGGGGCACAACTGGACATACACCTTCATCCCTCCTCTCAATCAACTCCAAACCGGATGGAGAATAGAACAATGACAGATAGATAGCATCAGGTTCCTGGCCAACAAAATGTGCAAGAAGTTGTATTTCCCCTTCCCCTGAATCTTGATGGGAATTCAAGAGTCAAGAATGATAGTGGAGTGAGAGGAGAGGGTGTTTGGGAAAGGAAAGAGGAGAAAGGGCCTGAAGTGAGCCAAGGGTCTTGCTCTTTCTTGCCTTCTTCCTCTGCCGGGACACATGTAGGGGAAGGAAATGGGCCATTAGCAAGTGTGTGTTCATTCCTGACAAATCTTAGATAATTCCCGTCAGCCATGGACCCATGATTGTTGGATGGGCCATTGGAAGTTGAGCATGTCCTCTCTACTTTGGAAGCTAGAAGGGTGGGTTTGGGCTGCAGCCAGATCTTCTCTGGCCATCAATGCATCCTGTGTTGGATTGTAGCAAGAGAGAAGGCAGAATTTTCTCTAAGATGCCCAGATCCACAAAATTAGGCAAGTATTCATGCATTCTCTTTGCAACTGGGTCTTTAAAAAATATACAAAAAAGTTTATATCAATTTAAAAATCTCTGGCCAAAAATACCTTATTGTCCTAGAAGGAGAACCTTGTAATGTTTGTCTTTCTTTTCTTTTCCTTTCTCTTTTTTTTTTTTTTGTGGTATTCTGGATTGAACTCAGGAGCATTCTACCTCTGACTTACATTGCAGCTCTATTTTATTTTTTATTTTGAAACAGAATCTTACCTTTCTGAGTTTGGCCACCAACCTATGATCCTCTTTTCTCATCCTCCCAAAAACTGGGATTACAGGCTTGTACCACCATGCCCAGCTTGTAATATTGATTTTTCTGGGGGTAAAAATTGGTCATTGTTCCTACCTTCTCCCTAAGAATTACTTATTGAAGGCTTTTTTTTTTTTTTTTTTTTTTGGTTGGCTGTCAGAAGAACTAACTTCTCAAATATTTTACAAAGTGGGTGGGTGCTCAGAAAAAATTAGGTGCTGATGGTTATAGAAATTAATTTAAATATATAATGTAGGGTATTTTTAATTGTGAGATTAATGTTCACTAACTACTGGGTGGCACATGATAAGAGACACAACATAGGCAGATGATCAAATTTAGATGTGAAGGATAGTATGAATAAATTTCCAAAATATTTAAACAAAAGGAAATATAACACCTGACAGCCATTACTTACATGAAAAGCATGAGGCAGATACCACTGTAAGTCATACAGTTAGACAACTCGGAATGGATCCATCACATGATCCAGCTATCCCACTTCTGGGGATCTTTCTAAAGGGACTGAAATCAGAATATTATAGTGATACATTCATATGCATGTTTATAGCAGCACAATTAAACAATAGCCAAATTATGGAACCAACTTGGGTGTCCATTGACAGATAAATGTATTACAAAATTATGGGACATACATACAATGGAATTCTACTCAACAATAAAGAACAGAATTATGTCATTTGCAGGACAATGGATGGACCTGGAGAACATTATATTAAGTAGTATCTTGAATGCTTTTTTGCTACTTAGTAATATTTTATTAGATAAAAATATTTTTTCTGAAAAGATTTTTTCTGGAGTCCATACTGAGAAACATAGGACTTCTGGTCACTACATTCGTTTTAATGTAGTCCAAGATTATATTTTCAACTAGAAAATAAACAAAAAATATTCTTCAGAGGAATGGTTTGGGTCTTTGCCATCTCCCTGCCAACAACTTTGTGTTGTTATATAAAAACTCAGGAACTGTATAAGTATTAAGAAAGAACCCAGGGGAAAATATACCAGAGAGAAGGACAAAGGGAAAGGATAAAGTTTCTCTTCCAGTCTCCTGTGAAAGCGGCTCACATGTGAGAATCAGACAGTTGAGATGAGCTTGAGAACAAACCTTCACATCTTACTAATACCCAGGAATTACAAAAAACAAAACAAACAAACAAACAAACAAAAAACCTCTCCAAAATAGGAAGTTTAGAACATTTCTGACTAATGTTCTGCAAGACAACATGCGATTTATGAAACCAATAAGCCAACATTCAATACAACAGTCTGAAATCAGTAAATATAGGTAAGGGAGAAATGAAAAGATACTTCATTATCCTGATTTTTAATTAATGATCTATGGTAAAAATATTTAAAATATCTATAACAAACCAGGCATAGTGGTTCATGCCTATAGTTTAAGTACTTGAGAGGCTGAGTCAGGAAGATTTTAGGTTTGAGGTCAGCCTCTATAACTAAGCAAGGCCTTCAGAAACTCAGCAAGACCCTATTTCAAAATGAAATAAAATAAAAATAAAAATAAGGTGTGGTATGTAGCTCAGAAGTAGAATGCCCCTGGGCTCAATCACTAGTAATACACACACACAGACACACACAGACACACACACACACACATACACACACACACACACACACATGCATATCAGGAAAGGAAATATTTATCAATATTTGAAGGTAAATAAAAAGGAAAAAGGACTTGGAAAATTAGAAGAAAACAATGAGAAGCCAAGAAGAATATAACACATATATACATAATAGAACACACACACACACACACACAAGATAACCTTGGGCTCATATTGTTTTTTTCTTTTTGAAGATTTCCAGAAAGGAATCAAAGTTTCAAGGTCCATAAGCATTTTTTCTGTGGCTTTATATACATATGTGTGTGTGTGTGTGTGTGTGTGTGTGTGTAAGAGACATCTAAGAATAAGATAAAAAAAAGATGAATCAGAAGTAGAAAATAAAGCAATAGTAGAAGAAACAATTCTTGAATAAAGGAAAATAATTTACTCTGTTGACTAAAATAGTTCATCAATTCTGGGCAACATGAATAAAAACAAAATTAAAATACCAGACCAAATGGGTTTGCAATCCAAATAGAAAGCGTAAGCCCTCAATGGAAGCAGGAAGGAAAGGCAGGTTTAGTGAAATAGAACATAGTTGACTTTTACTTTGACATGGGCCACACGTGTCTTAAAAACCAGACACTACCGCGTTTGAGGGGGAAAGATGACGGCCCCCCAAATCCATTCCCAAGGATTCTGTGCGAGGGCAAAGGAAAAACACATTCTCAGATAGGCAAGTGCTCCAAACAGATGCAATCTGTGTTCTCTTGCTGAGAAAATTACTCTAAGTCACTCCACCTGAGCAAAAGATAAATCAATATAAACAACTCAAGAACGAGGAAGTTGTGGTAATAAAGGATTGATGGTGTCCCTCTGGGCATTGTACTTCTTAGTCGTATTGAGTTCTTCCCACTGCTTGACGAATAGTGGGGCATATGGCGTGTGGCAAGCTCTTCCTTTTAAAAGGGAGAGACATCGCACTTGTAAAAGAGGACAAATGGTCTGGTCCCCTCCCACCTGCCCCAGAGGGAAAACCAAAGGAGAACTCCATCAGAAAATGCTGCTCTGTTTCATCTACTTGAACGGTGGTCAGCCAGAGCCTAATTGACTGCAGCTTCAGGAGTCAGCCCTGGATCCCAGGCAGGCTTCCTGCAACACACTTCACAGATCTGTCTGCGTCCCAGTGCAACAGGAAATAAAAATGCAAGGGATGGATTCTCTGTCTGCAATTCTTTTTCTGCAGCTTTTATTTATTTATTTATTTATTGCAATAAAAAATCGGCTCTCTAGACTAAACAGATGCAGTCGGAACCTGCTTTATTTTCATTATCACTTTCTCTTTTCCATGTCATGCACAAATAAATAAGTTGGACAGCTTGAATTTCACATGAAAATCGTGCTGATAAGTTTAATGGGAGGCGCATTTCTTGCACACTCTAGCCAGAGTTTGCCTGTGCAGAATTCTTTCTAATCACTGAGACTTCTCAGTACTGGGAAAATACATATTTTTATCCAAAGCACTTAGCTATCATACTAAAAGTAACTGATCTTTGATTTGAAACTTTCCTACTATTTTCAGTCTGGCTGGGATAAACTGCCTTTTGAATGGTGCTAATGAATCCAGAAGTATTCCTTCCTCAAGAACACATGTCACAAGTAGGGACTGTATAATTACCAGGCGATAAAGAATCCATACAGTGAGAACATAGAAGAAAGTCCTTATGTAGAAAGTCCCCTTAAAAAAAATGAGAGAGGGAGAAAGAGAGAGAGAGAGAGAGAGAGAGAGAGAGAGAGAGAGAGAGAGAGAGAGAGAGAGAGAAACTCTGAAGTTGCCCCCCTGACCCTTGGGGAGGCATACAGACCCCTGTTCCTTTATGATTCTTCCCTCAATCCTTATTCTGTAATCATCTCATAATCATGAAAATCTGGCATTTTAATTTCATCCCTAGGGAGAAAATGTGGATGTTGGCACTATGACAAGTATAACAGTATAAAAGGACGATTACCTTAGGCTCATACTCTTTTTTATTTTTTCTTCTTGCAGATTTCCAGGAAGGAATTACATTTTCAAGGTCCACAGAAAATTTTGTTGTGGCTTCATATGCATACCTTTTCACTACATTAAAGACACCCAAGATCTGCATGCTCCAAACTCCGCTTCTTCTCTTGGCAGTCTAAGCGCTGTCCACTCGTTTTAATTCATCTAATCAACGTATTCCAAGCAACTGCCACGTGCCAGGCACCGGGTGACTCCATTGGGAAATAGTAGATGGGGGTGAAAAGTAGGAACTCTGAGCACAGGTAGGCGGAGCTCAAACCCCAGATACCACCTTGCATGGCCTCCAATGTGTTCTTTATCTTCTCCGAGTCTGATTTCCTCATTTCTGAAATGAGGAAAATACTAAGGCCGACTTAGGTCAATGTGAGGATTACAGGATGCAAGATGTTTAGTTCATCACTGTCTCTGCTTCTCAGCAGCTATATTTCACTATTTCTGTCCTATAAAGGAAGAAGGATACCCATATTTTTAAGGACGTCAGGAGCCCATGTGGAAATGTCATAAGTCAAAAGAAGCCACTGTTGTATCTTCTAGAAATAATTCAGTTTCTCTTTTTATGGACTCACTAAATCCTAGCATCTCCCATATTCTAAGGATCCATCATTCTCCCAGCTATACTCTTCATTCACTGATAGTAGATATGGGCTTCAGTGAACACAGTAGCCCAAGGATTGTAGACATGTCTGAGGCAATGTTTGCAATGGCCACAAGCCATCCTCTGCTTCATGCATACTGTCAGACTTAAAGTTAGCTTATACTGTGTGTACACAAGGTACTTCAACCATACCATGCAAAGCTAATTGAATAGTAAAATTCTCAAACTGTTCTTGAAAAACAGAACAATCAGAAAGAAATACAAAAAACAATACCATTCACAATAACCTCAAAACCAATAAAATACCTAACCAAAGAAGTAAAAGACCTCTACAATGAAAATTATAAAACACTAAAGAAAGAAATTGAAGAAGACCTGGGAAGATGGAAAGATCTCCCTTGCTCTTGGTTAGGCAGAATAAATATCATCAAAATGGCCATTATACCAATAGTGATCTACAGAGTCAATGCAATCCCTATCAAAATACCAATGCCATTCTTCATAGACCTAGAAGAATCAGTCATAAATTTTATATGGAGAAATAAAAGACCCAGAATTGCAAAAGCAATTCTCAGCAATAAGAACCAGGTAGGAGGTATCACAATTCCTGACCTCAAAGTATGTTATAGAGCTATAGTAATGAAAATAGCATGGTATTGGCACAAAAACAGGTATATAGACCAATGGAATAGAATAGAAAATACAGAAATAAATCCACACATTTATACTCAATTGATCTTTGACAAAGGGACCAAACACATACGCTGGAGAAAAGACAGCCTTTTCAACAAATGGTGTTGTGAAAGCTGGTTATCCATTTGAAGAAAAATGGAACTAAATCCATACCTCTCACCCTGCACAGGAGTCAGTTCAAGATGGATCAAAGACCTGGAAGTTAGACCAGAGATGGTGAAACTACTAGAAGAGGGCATAGGTTCAACACTCCAAAATATAGGCACAGGTAGAAACTTCCTCAGCAAGACCCCCAAAGCTCAGGAAATGAAAATAAGAATTAATAAGTGGAATAACATTAAACTAAAAAGTTTCTGTAAATCAAAGGAAACCATTAAGAGCCTAAAGAGAAAGCCTATGAAATAGGAGAAGGTCTTTACCAGCTATCCCTCTGACAGAGGATTAATATCTAGAAAATACAAAGAATTTAAAAAACTTTCTACTAGAAAAACAAATAACCCAATCAAGAAATGGGTGACTGAACTGAGTAGACACTTCACAAAAGAAGAGGTACAAATGGCCAATAGATACATGAAAAAAAAGTTCAACATCATTAGCAATCAGAGAGATGCAAATCAAAACTTCACTGAGATTCCATGTAACCCCAATCAGAATGGCAATCATCAAGAAGTCAAATAATAATAAATCTTCTACACTGTTGGTGGAATTGCAAAGTTCAGCTACTATGGAGATTCCTTAGAAAACTGGGAATGGATCCACCATATGATCTAGCTATACCACTCCTGGGTATCTTTCCAAAGAGGTTGAAACAAGAGAACTAGAGTAATATATGCATACCCATGTTCATAGCAGCACAATTCACAATAGCCAAATTATGGAACCAACCCCGGTGTTCATTAACAGATGAATGTATTACAAGACTATGGGAAATACACACCATGGAATTCTACTCAGCTATAAAGAAGAATAAAATAATGTCATTTGCAATAAAATGGAAGGACCTGGAGAACATAATGTAAAGTGAGATTAACCAGTTACAGAGTGAAGGGACATATGTTTTCTTTAATGTGCACAAGCTAGGGAGTAACTGGGATACAAGAGGAACTCCAGATAATGGAGGAGAAACCTCAGTGGAGCCAGGGAAGTGATCTAAGGGAAGGGGAGGGGGAAGATTGAGGTTCATTATTGGAAATACTAACATCGACTGTGTGTACATATGTGAAAATCCCAATGTCAGTCTCAGTCCTCTGTATGGGAAGGAGGGGAGATGGAAAGATGGGGGGGGCACCAAGTGCTGTGTGCATGTTTGTCGATGTCAACATAATATACATTATGATGTGAGACCATAATGCACCAATAAGAGCACATTAAAATAATAGAACAATCAATCAAAGAAAAAAACCCAGCCAGGTCACTTTCTCCCAAATAGATTTACCAAGGTTTCTGGGACACCAATCTCACTTGTTCTCCATGTAAGGATATTGAAATTTGCTGCTTCCTGGGAAGATGGATGCATTGAACTGGGGTGGCCTATTTTAATGGACAGCACAATGTCTTCTAAGTTACTTATTCAGGTAGAATTGAAAGCCTAAACAATAGTATGCTGGGACTGGCTCCAGCCAATTGTTAAATATTTGGGATTTTCACAACCTAGTTGTTGAATCTCTGTTAGCTTGAAATTGGTCATGGTAGAAACATTTGCACCATAAATATCAGAAATACTACATAATTGGACTCTTTCCCCCCAAGGGAGTTTGTTTACAGACATACAACTGATCTTTAGTATCTCCCACCATGAAAAGTTCTGAATTGAGGTAACAATATGTGGGAATCTTTTCTTACCTGAAATATAGATTCTTGGCTTCCATACAGAATCTAATGAATCCTACTGCAGGCTTGGAATGTGTATTTTGGAAAGAAAAAAAAGTCACTACAAAACTGGGACATACATTTTTAAAGAGTTTATTAAAAAATGTACGTGAAAGATGCTGGGGGAAGGAGAATGAAGAATAAGATATGGAAATAAAACCAAATAATAATATATGCAACTCAAATGGGAGCCTTAATACCAGATCCATAAAACAAGCCAAGATCCACGGCATTCAATTAAACCTACCCCCTGTACATAAGGTATAAGGCGTGGAATTGGAAGTGGATTGAAGTGTTAGTGTGATGTATGCAAATGTAATTTTAATACTACAAACTGTTGAAGGAAAGAACTATATGCTACTAGGCTTTATGCCCCTAACATGTATCACAATGATTGATGTAGAGAAAGCATTCAGAACATTCTTCTAGAATATATAGATAAGTGATTGAGAGAAGAGTAGTAATATAATAATAAAAAATGATAACTTTAGTCTTTTGGGACACTCATCTTTAACCATGAATACCAATAAGATTGTTTTTATTCATTTTTAAAATGTTTTTATTGGTGGATTATAGTCTTACGTCATAATGAAGTTCAAAGGGATAGTGGCATACATGCATACAGCACCTGGTGGACTTTCCCCTGGCTTCCTCCTCATTCCCCCTCCCTACGCAGGGTATTGAGATTGACATTGGTATTCTCACATCATATGTACATATGTTGGTGGAGGTGACTCCTTCATCCTACCTCCCCCCTTCCCCTAGACTACCTCCCTGACTCCACTGGAGTTTCTCCTCCATTATCTGAAGTCCTTCTTTTATCTCGATTACTCCCTAGCTTCTGCATATAAGAGAAACATATGACCCTTCACTGGCTAATCTCATTTAACATAATGTTAAGTGAGATTATGACTGGCTAATCTCACTTAACACAATGTTCTTCAGGTCCATTCATTTTCCTGTAAATTTTGTTCTTCTTTATTGCTGAGTAGAATTCCATTGTATATATATCCCACAGTTTTGTAATCCATCCATCTGTTGATGGATACCTAGGTTGGTTCTATAACTTGGCTATTGTGAATTGTGCTGCTATAAACATGAATATGCATATAAGATTTTTTTAATCACTGCACGGTTTGGAATCCTCCAGTGGTTTTCCATCTCAGCCCCATCACTAGCCCCATCCCCAAGCCCCACTGTGATCAGTCACCTGCCTGATCCTCATATTTTTCTCCTCTGTCTGTCACTTGGCTTGGGCTGCCCTTGATCTTTCTTCTTGAATGTCTCCTTCTTGCCTCAGACCCTGAAGACATTGTTTCTGTCTCTTCCTTTAGACCTTAACTTGGCTCATTCCTTGTCCCATGCAGATCTATGTTCAAGTGACTGACATCTTGGGAAAAATTTCCCTGGCCAAACTACTGAAAAAGGAAGCATCATTACCTTGAAAATGTGTGATGTCCTTAACCTGTTTTAATTTCTAGTAGGACTTACCACTTTCTGATATTTGATTATTCAGTCATTGTTAATTGTCTTCTTCTTTGTGGATTGCAGTTCAGGGAGTCTAACGACTTTCTCCACCATATGTTTTCACAGTCCCTTGGTGCCTGAATAGTGCCCACTGCAGTAGAATCTCCTTAAATATCAGATACTTGACAAATGAATGAGTGAATTGCTTTATTGCAAAATAATTCAGGGTTGGGCGTGGTGGTGCAAGCCTGCAATCCCAGTACTTGGGAGGCTGAGACAGCACAATAGCTGATTTGACTCAGCAATTTAGTGAGACTCTCAGCAACTTAGTGAGATCCTGTTTCCAAATAAAAAATAAAATATGGTTTGGGGTGTATCTTGGAGATAGAACACCCTTGGTTTCAATCCCCAGCAGCAAAAAATAAAATTAAAATTAAAATTAAAAAAGAATTCAGATGCAACTGGCCAAGGCACATTCACTACAGAGATATCCTGATGCACAGCAGAAATAAAAAACTCTCCTACCTACTTCTCTGGGAAAGTTCATGAGTACACCACTGCCAAGTATGACTGCTCTCCAGTCTGAATATCCAGTTATCTTCCAAGTCCTGAGTAACAAACATAGGATACGCTCATGTACATAATTCCAGAAACTAAAATGTAATGTGTCTGAAAGCTAACTAAATGTATCTCCCATAGCATTCTAGGCTTCCAGTTTAATCTCCAAACTGCTACCCTCAGAGATATTATTCTAAAATGAAGTCATCAGTGCTGATGCACGCCTGCAATCCCAGTACCTGGGAAGCTGAGACAGTGAGACAGGAAGATTTCAGGTTCAAGGTCAGTCTCATCAACTTAGCAAGGCCCACAGCACCACAGCAACTTAACAAGTTGTTTCTTTTCTTTTTTTCTTTCTTTTTTTTTTTTTTTGGTACTGGGGATTGAACCCAGGGGCATTCTACCTATGAGCTATACCCCCAGCCCTATTTTTTATTCTCTATTTTGAAACAGAGTCTCACTAAGTTGTGGAGTACCTCATTAAGTAGGTGAGGCTGGCCATGAACCCAGATCCTCCCATCTCAGTCTCCCAAATTCTGGGATTATAAGCATGCGCCACCATGCCCGGCTAACAAGTTGTTTCAAAACGAGATAAAATAATAAAATAAAATAGGGCTAGGGTGTAGCTCAGAGGGAGAATGAGCCTGGGTTCTATCCCCAGTTCCCCTGCTTCCTGATGCAAAAATAAGTAAAATGAGAGTGACCATGTCATAGTCTTGGTAAAATCCCTTTGTTACTCATAAGTGAAAGCCCAAGCAGATCCCCTAGGATGGCATCAAAGCTACTGCTATGACTCAGGCTGACTTTTCCAATCTCATCTTCAACCTCGTGTCCTCTCTCCTGGCATTGACTTAATTTTTTACACCAAGAATACTGGTTCTGACTTTCAATGTCTCCAACACTGGACACTTCATCTTCATTCATGCCACCATCTTTATACCTTCTGTGACCTCTGATTAGCTTGCCCTACCTCTCTCCACCTGGCCTGTGAACTATTATTTTCTTAGCCCCAATGTTGCTTCCAATGGGAGGCCTTTCCTGACAACCAACGCTGATTTATTTGCCTTCTCTCCATACGTCCTTTTTCCTCTCAGAAAAGCTCCAGTACAAGTGTTAATCTCCAGAGTACACATATTTAACCCCTATCACTGAACTGGCTAAGTATATAAGGAAATTCTTTGCAAATGCTGAGAAGAGAGGGCCAAAGGCCTAATTAAATTTTCAACACTGAAGTCTGAGTTTTACAATTTGTCCCATTTTTATGGCAATAAATTTCTCTAAAACAAGCAAGGCCTGGTGACTGGGCAAGGGGCCAGCAGTTCTCACTTGGCAAAGAGTTTTCTTGACTCAGGCTATGTATATTTGGAGAACAATGCCCTGGGTCAAATGTCAATGGTAGCCCAATTCTCTTCTAATAGAGAATGTAGGTCTTCCGTGGATGCTACCTGCCAAGAGATAGCTGTGGTCGTCCCTCTCAGCTTGCATTCCATCCTCTACAAGTACTTTGGCACTTTCAAGTTCAATTCATGGACTTGTAGCACTGGTTTTGGGGGAATAATCTTAGATGTTATTTATTTTCCTATTAAGGTATTTATTTATTTATTTATTTATTTATTTATTTATTTATTTATTTATCTATTTATTTATTTATTTATTCTACAGGTAAGCAGTACCCATGCTTCTAACACTAGCTTTCATCTTAGTCTCACCTTTTGCCCAGTCCTAGCTGATCAGAAGTTAATTTAAATATCTGCAGTCCTTTCTGTTCCTATACTGGAGTCAAAGAATCGAGGTGTGTCAATATTTCAAGAAATCAAATTTGCGACTGTAAACCGCAGTTGAGAGCAGAACTCTCAATTCTGTCTGAGGGCAGGTCCAAGGCACTCCTTACCTGCTGCAGGCAGCTCGGATGTCTGGACTGAAAGCTTCACAGTGGGGCCCTGCTAGATGAGAGAGGGGTGCTCACTTGAGTCTCAGACACCTGGGCCTTTGGGAAAGCTAAGTTTTCCCTCTGTTTCAAGTATTAGTTGTGTAACCACAAGTTTAACATCCTAAAGATAACACAGTGCATTATCTTGCAGTTCCTAGAAGTCAGAAGTCTTGGCACAGCATGACTAGATTCTCTGGCCTGGCTGAAATCAAAGTGTCAGCAGTCCTGCAGTTCTCAGCTGAGTCCTAGGGTTCTCCTCCAGCTCACTGGTTATTGGAAGAGCTCATTTCCTTGTGATTGTTGGACTGAAATCCCCACTTCATCAGTCGCTGTCCACCAGGGACTATTCTCAGCACCTAGAGAAGCCGCCATGGTCCTTCCCACATGGCTCCTCCATCTTCGGGCCAGCAGTAATAACCCGAATCCTTTGTTGTGCTTCACATCTCTGACTTCTGTGATGTTGGAGAAAATGCTCTGCGTGAAATAGGCTCGTGTGAGTAGGCCAGGCTCCCTATCAGTTAATTTGGAATGTTGGTTACTTCTGCAAAATCCCTTCATAAGAGTACATAGATGAGTATTGGATTTAATAAACTGGAGTAGGTATGCATAAACCAATGGCCAGAAATCCTAGGGGAGGGAGCATCTTAGAATTTTGCTTACCACACCTGCTCAGAGTACTCAAGAAAGTATCTCAGGGAGGGTATTTATTTTCTACCCTCCCCCTGAGTTTTATCTTGTATATAGCTAGTGCTGTTCTGCACATACTCCCTGGGTAGAATACAGACATCTTGACCTTAGCATGTTCTCATTTTGTAGTGCATGGAAGAACAGAGGAAAAGAATATGGAGAAGATGACAAGTTAGAGCCACATTGGTCATAATAAAGACTGCTGACTGTGTCTACATTTTAGTGAAGTATCACTAAAGGGTTAGGGTCAAGCATGGAATGGAATGCAAGCAGGTATGTTGAAAAGGTGAATGAATGGATATGCAAAGATCAGTGCAAGCCAGGTGGGGTGGTGCACACCTGTATGTTAACCCAGTACTTGGGAGGCTGAGACAGGAAGATCACAGGCTCGAGACTAACTTTGGCAACTCAGCAATAGTATCAGCCACCTAGTGAAACCCTGATCTAAAAAGAACCCTAAAAGATCTGGGGGTGTAGAACATCCCTGAGTTCAATCTTCAGTATGAAAAAAAAAAATCAGTGCAGAACTGTTGCAGTACTCAACAAGTGAAAAGCAATGGCAGCCTAAACTAGAAAAGTGTGTCAAGGGGCAGGAAGGACAACTGGGCTTGGACTTAGCATCCTCTGCTCTTTTCTTACAGGTTACTAATTATATCCTCCTCCTCCTCATCATCATCATCATTACTAATATTAGTATTACTATTATGGTACTGGGGATTGAGCCCAGGAGCATTCCACCTCTGAGCCACACCCCCAGCCCTATTTTATTTGTTTTGTTTTGAAACAGGGTCTCACTGAAGCTGATCTCAAACCTACACTCTGTCTCAGCCTCCCAAGTACTGGGATTACAGGTGTACCCCACCATGCCTAGCGCATTACACTGTCTTAAAGTGGTTGTCTAGCTTGTCTCACTTCCCCTCCTGACTGTCTTACGGCCATGTGTTCCTGGCACAGTGCCTGACACTTAAGAGATGATCAATAAATGTTCCTGATTCAACTAATGCGTTCTCTGTATCACAGTGGGTCTCAGCTCCAGATTCAGCAGCCTCCCTTTGGAAGTCTCTGCTAGCCTGGTTCCTGCTCGTCCTGCCTTAGTTCAGAAGTGTCTGACCCACCAGCAGCCCGTATTACTATTTCCTTCCCAGTTTACCCCCAAAGTCAGAGGGCTAGTCCACTCAAAGTCAGAGGGCTTGCTGAAGTCCTCACCATTCTGCTCATATGGGCTTTTGGTCCATGGGCAAGACCAGATACGCCTCAGCATACCACTACTCAAACTGAATATTTATTCTCTTCTCCTACCTAAGAGTACAACAGAGCTCATGTTGGCCCCGCATTCCTGATGCTACAGCTTCTCACCCAGTGTGCATGCAGCCTTGGTCACAATGCCACTCCTAGTCTTCTCGACCAGTTCACTAGATCATGAGCTTCCACAGCCCCTCACTGCACCAGGACAGAAGCAGACATTTAAGAGTGATTCACATCTCCTCCAGTCTCAGGATCCCAAAGCCTTCCCTGGTGAGGCCTTGTGAGTCTGCTTCAAAATGTCACTGGTTTCCCCGGATCCATCTTCAGTACGTATGACTGCTGCTCTCTGCTGGAAAAGTCCTGTGAAAATTACTTTTCTTGTGGATTTAATTGACTACACTCTGATTTTGCTCTCGGTCCTATTAGAGGACAAGCCGGTTACTCGGGCACCCCACCCTCCCCCTGCAAATGAGTGCCAAGGGAACTGTTTGTGTTTTGTTACTTAGACTGTTGTTGAACTTGAGGCTCCAGCAACAACGAGACCCTCTTGAGTCTTGGCAACCAAATCCCACGTGGCCTCACTCTGTTGGTTTTGTCCTCCCAGCCCTGTTCCCTTGAGGGCAATTTGTAAAATTAGGAAATTAAGAAAACAGAGACTGAAAAAGACCTGGGAAACGCTTAGTAAGGAGAATCCCTTCAGAAAGATGGAACCTCAGTGACAAATTTGCCAAGGGACTTTGAACTGTATATGCTCACATGAGTGCTATAAATAATTAATATTTCCTCTCTTCCTTTTTTCTTGCAAAACATGGCAAATGCGTAATGAACATTAAGTTACTTCCCTAGATGATTGAGAGGGATAAACACCAATGGATCAAAAAATGACAATTTATAGACAAACATTTTCTATGAAAGACTGGAACTTTGATGGAGGGCTGATCCAAGATCTTCCTTACTAGAATTTTCCTTGGATCCCTGCACCATATTCAATCCCTCCCTTCTCTGGACCCATAGATTTCATATTCCCAACCCCAGAAATAGGAGGGATGTTGTCTGAATGAGGTGGCAGATTCTCCTTTTCTTGCAGTTAATATGATCCTCTCTTCCTCCTGTGAAATATCACCCTTGTAAACATTTTACCAGCAGGTTTATTTGCAAAGGAGAAACCACTTTCAGGAGAAGAGATGAAGCCCTGGTTCTGATTTTCCTCACGAATGTTCTGAATCAGCCAAAAGAATACCTATTCCCAATGGGCATCAAGAACGGGAAAGAAAGGAATTTCATATAAACTCAAGTAAGGCAAAAAACAAAGATGGGCTGTATCTTCAGTGTGACCACAACTTTCACTTTAAATAAGTTTTACTTAAATCACATCGTTTGAAATTTACATCCAGGGTCTGCCAGGCATTAAGGCTCTCTGCTTTTATAGGAAGATAGTTCCCTCTTAACCGGCTCCCAGGGGACAAAGAGAGGCATCTGGGCACCATGTGAGGCAGAAACACCCTTTAATGTCACCTCTCTGGGGCGAAGAAGCAAGCCCGTATTCTGCCCCCTTGCCTGCCAGCCAAAGAAATAGTGATCATAAACTGTTCACAGTCTGTGTCCTCAAAGAGACTATGTGCTCTTTGAGGTAGGAGATTATATCTTAATAGTGTCCCTGTAGGTTAGAAGCATGGGACAAAGACACATGGGGAGCTGGGCATGGTGGCCCATGCTTGTAATCCCAGTACTTGGGAGGCTGAGACAGGAGGATCACAGGTTCAAGGCAGACTAAGCAACTTAGTAAGACCCTGTTTCAAAATAAAATAGGGCAGAGGATGGAATTTAGAGGTAGAATGGTCCTGGGTTCAATCCCCAGTACCATACATACAAAAAGAAAGAAGAGGAGAAGGAGAGAGAGAGAGAGAGAGAGACAGAGACAGAGACAGAGACAGAGACACAGAGAGACAGAGAGACTGTAGAACATGCTGCTGCAAAGGATATGAAAGTAAAACGGTGTAAAAACAACTTAAACTGCAAAATTCTCTAAATCTCCAGCCATGCAATACGCTCATTTCCTTCTTTAATCAAACCAGCAGAGCTAAGGAGAGGCTAACATAGTTGAACCGTGGGATCTGCCCTGGGATCCTTGTTATTAGACACATTCCCAGCTCAGAGAAGGCCACCAGATCATCCTTGCTTTTCCCACACTGGAAGAGGGGCAGTCCTAACTGTGAACCTGTTAATTACCAGGCAGAAAGCAGCAGAGAGATGTGATAATGATGCATGAAAAGTAATTGTTCATTTAGTGAGCAAATTAGACACTTCCTCACATATTTTGTTAATTTTTGCAACTCATTCTAAAGTTGAGGCTGAGAGGTTTGGATGACATTTTATATATCAAAGTTCTATATGCTATCCATTGTATGGGGCAATGCCACTACTGTATATTGCAGAAACTGTACACACAGCCCTGAGGTGCCCAGAGGACTCAGGACACCTGTCTTCAATTACTGTGCAGTATGGTCCCCTGTAATGAGTGGAGATAGCTCAAGGGAACATAAGTGCATCTTGGAGCTACACACCAGGCCAGGGATCTTTTGGGTTTCTGTTTGTTTGTTTTGCCTTAAATTGTTTTATTTGCCCAGCGATCCTGTTCTCATATCCAAGTATGTGTAGCCAATTTCGAGATGAGAAATTGAAGACTTGGAGATCTTCAATAATGTGTCCTAGATCCTAGGCAAAGCTGATAAAACTGGTATTTGAAGTTAGGTTTATTTGCTTTCAAAGCCTATTCTTTTTCCATAATACCAGGCAACTGCAATGAGGAAGCAAGTGAAACATTCCTCAGTTGTGTTTCTAGATTCCCTGGGAGAGACATCAATGGTCTGGGGATGAGATTGGGAAGTCAGGGAGGTCGAGAAATGTTGGTCTTCCCTAGACTACTGAGAGGATTTCATCCGCTCATCATAACTTCATTGTTGACGAAGCCAATGCACGCTGTGTAAACTAGGATTCTTCTGTGTAAAGTGATTGAAAACCAATATGGAAATCTAAGAGAACTGATTTTTTTTTGGCAATAGGGATCAAACTCAGAGGCATTCTACCTCGAAACTGTACACACAGCCCTATTTATTTATTTATTTATTTATTTATTTATTTATTTATTTATTTATCCATTTGCTTTGAAATAGTGTTTTGCTAGGTTTTGAGAGTCTTGATACATTGCTGATCACAGGCTATCCTCAAACCTGTGATCCTCCTGTCTCAGCCTCCCAAGTACTCGGAGTACAGATATGCACCCAGCAGAACTGATCTTAAATGCAAGAAAATTCTGAGATAGAAATAGTGGCCTCTTCCTCCTGTCTTTTTCCTCTCCTCTCTCTTTTACTTCTCTGCATACCCTGTGGGTTCCCTGAATTGATTGCATTCTCTTCTCTCTGCTTAACATCCTCCTTTATGTGGAAAGAGAGAAACATAGATGGCTGCCAAAAGCTCCAGACTTATGTCATACCAGTGTTGCAATGAAAAGAGACTTTTGTTCTTCCAGTATCTTCTGGAATAATCTCCATGGGCCTTTTGAATCGTAGGCTCATTCTATGTACCAATCTCTTCTGACAAGGTCCATGACTGCAGGCCTACTCTGGTGGCCTCATGCAAGCAGGGAAATATGTCCTCTCCAGAGCCATATGGAATAGGAAAAAGGTGACTTCTCAGAGAGGGATGAGGGAGAGCCTGTTATCATAAAATGAGAGGTGTGTTTCAATTGTGATAATTAACATATCACAATTGGACCTAATATATATATTGGACCTAAGGTCCTTTGAATTCTCAGATGCATATGTCATTCTCTTCTTTGATTTCCAAAACAATTCCAAGTTAGGAATTATTCTCTAAAATCTCCAATTTTAATATCATCTTCTTATAATCAGTGATATAATACTGACATGTAAACTGTTTAGCAAATCATAGAGTCCCGCATTGTTCTGTTAATGGTGGTCATGATAATGGTGAAAATGATCATTTACCTACTAGACCTGTTTTTAAACCAAGACCCACCACTTGCAAGTTGTTGGATCTTATCACTCAATTTACATATCCTCATCTGCAATACGGAGGAAGGGTGATAATAGCATTTACTCCAGTGAACTTTGGTAAAGTTTAGTTAGGAAGTGTTGGGGCACAGTGCTCTGTACATATAAATTCATCAATAAATTGTAGCTACTATTTTAATGTCCCAGCCATTACTGTAGACTTTATTTTCTCTTCAACAACGAAATAAGGGAGAAAGTGTTTTCTCAATTTCTTTAATCAAGAAGAAAGTAGAGTCTTAAGAAGAAGTCAATAATAGCCAGGCGTGATGGCGCACGTTTGTAATCCCAGTACTTAGGAAGCTGAGACAGGAGGATCACAGGTTTGTGGCGTGCCTCAGTGACTTAGTGAGGCCCTCCTAAACTTAGTGAGACCCTGTTTCAAAATGAAAAAAAAATAGGACTGGGGGTATAGCTCAGAGGTTGAATGTTGCTGAGTTGAATCCTCACTACTACTAAAAAAAAAGGGGGGATAATGTATTTAAATACTCATAGATAATCAGTGGTAGCCTGAGATTGGAAAATATCCTTTTAGACTTCAAAGCCATAACCATTTGGTCATCAAAGGCTCACTGCTGCCTTTGAACAAAATATTGGGTATTGGTCTGATAAGGAGCAAGACACTGGAAACCAGTTCTACACTGGGCCACGCTCTGTTCACAGCGGCCAGGGTAGACATTGGGAGTCCCAGCGGTGTTGCTCGTGGCTCCACTATTGCTGTCTCAACACCCATCCCTCATTCACCTTAGAAGTCTGTTTATCATCTTGCCGATAAACAGATAACCCAACTACTGCCGCAGCCTTGTTGCTCGGACACTCCTGGGCATAGCAATGAAGCTGCTGTCTAGTGTGATTATTCCTGAAACATGCTGTGAGCATTTCGCAAGATGAGCGGATTGAGACCAGGGCCTAGGCCGGAGGCCCACACCTTCCTGTCAGAGGGCGGCTTCTCAGAGTTACCCTGTGGAGGGTAATGGTGCTGCAGAAATTAATGTTTGGTTAGTGAAGTGTTGAGATGGGCCCGGCTGTCTCTATCCTCCTTGTTTTGCTGCTCCAATTTAAGTCCTATCCCAGGCTAAGAGGCTAAGTGTTCCCATCTGTGTTATTCTATTAACTGAAAAGGAAGGAATTAGTGCATGAACTTGTCACATCTTGTGACCTGTTGCACACTGAGATGGGAAGTAGGGGCAGAACAAACAACATTTTTTTTTTTTTTTCTCAGAACCTTTCATGCTCATGGAGAAAAATAGGAAGATCCTATTTTCATGTTCTGACTACATGAAATTCTCTAGCACTAGCCTTAAAAATCAAACTGTACCTTGTGGAGAAATGAGGGGAAAGAGTGGCAGAACCTCAAAGGAAATTTCCCCTCACTGCCAAGCTGCAGATGGAAGACCTTCCCACGGAAATACTTGCTGGAGATGTTTGCAGACACAGAGTGCTGCCAAGAACAGGGGACTCTGGTGGGGCTGCGCTTGCTTTTTCTCATGGGAGAATCAAGGCTGGCAGCATGGCATTGGCCCCCAAAGAACATGTCTTGGTGTAAGGGCCCTGCATGATGAGTCTCAGGGGGAGTCCTGACCGCTAGCTGTTGGTTGTGACTTGCTTCTCGCACAAAGTTTTTGAAAGCCGAATCTCAACACATTGAAGGTGTCTTTGGTCTGTGCTTCCTTTTTACAAGACTTTTATAGGAATCCAAGTTACACTAAGTGTTGGGTACTGATTTAGAGCAAAAATACACTTAGGTATTTCAAGAGAACTGGGCCCCAGCTCCATCTTTCCTAATGGCGCCGGTTTGTATCAGTTTGCTTTGGCAGAAACTCAGGAAATTAGAGAAAGACAGAAAAAATAGAAAGAAAAATGAAATTATGTTCCCCCACCCCTCCAAAAAAATGCAACTAAATTATACCCCCTGCAACTGGCAGAGATGGAGAACAATGACAGGCTCTCTCTCCCAGGGATGCGGGGAGTTAGGACCCATCTCACAGGCCACCTGATCAAGCCTGAAAGTGGACTCTGAAGGCCCCCAAAACGTTCTGCCCAGAAGAAGGGGCTCCCTGCCAAGTCCAACTGCCACCAAGAGGCATTGTCTGCTTCCTACTTCCCATGTTCTCTCAAAAAAGAAACACTTTGCTCCGTGAAGACAAACATTGATTCCAGGATCTCACAGTCCTAGCTCATGTCATGACCTCCAGAAATAATTTCCATCAGCAAGTATCCAAAGATGCTTTTTTTTCCCCTCTTAATTTCCTCTGTTTTGGGAATTTTATGGCCCATACAAGGAGATGTTATTGAGGTAGTTCCAGGCACTCTGTTCCCTCCCTCCCTCTCACCAATACACTGGGAATCAGTAAATCAGGGGGGAGCTGAGGGGTCCAGGAAGCATCTGACTCACATGCCTGGGATGCAGGTGGGACAAGAGTTCCATTTGGAACACTGTATCCATGATTCCATCTGTCCCTGAATCTACAAATAACATGACTCTGCCAATCCTCAACACCTCAACCCGAACCCTTCTGCTTAAAGGATATATCGGATCCCAACATTAACGATGATATAAATAAAAAGAGGAGAACGATCTATCTATACTTCCATGCCCTTTCTTATACATGAGGTCTTCAATAATGAAGGGCTTCCCTAGTCTTTGGATAAGCAAGGACCCCAGGAGGAGTCTTTTGGAGGATGGATATGGTCATGGCATAGATTGTGCTGATGGTTTCATGTGTGCATATACATCTCTAAACTCATCAAGTTGTATACATTTGCACAGTTTTTTGGTGTCAACTGTACCTCAACAGAGTGTCTTTAAAAATATTAATTCAAAGAATTTTCACGGGCATACTGTTTACAAAAGACTGTGGTTGTCATTGGTGACATACCACTGACCACAATGTATGGTGGTTTAGTAGGAATTAGAGTCTTAATGTAAGCAGTTGTTTTCAGTTGAATATAATAAAGGTAATATATAACTACTAAGGTCTTCATATAACCCAACCCTTAGTATGTGAATATATTAGAAAATTATATCAACTGTATGAAATAGGTGCATACATTTCCATCAATTGTAGGAAAGGAAACTGTTATTCACATCTGGCTGATGAGGATTGAACTCCAAGGGGCTGGGTGGCTTTCTTTTTGTTGTTGTTGTTGTTGTACTGAGGATTGAACCTAGGGGTATTCTACCTCCGAGCTCCACCCCTAGTCCTATTTTTTATTCTTTATTTAGAAACAGGGTCTCACTAAGTTGCGGAGAGCCTCACTAAGTAGCTGAGGCCGACTACAAACCTGGATCTTCCAGTATGAGCCTCCCAAGTACTGTGATTACAAGCGTGCGCCACGATACCTGGTGGGGCTGGGTAACTTTCTTATGAGTAAACTCTCAATCTATCTAAAACTGGCAGCCCAATTCCAGCACATGTGCTCTTTCAATGGTCTTGTAGTTCTCTGGCAGAACTGGTGAAGGAGCAACAAATCTGCCTGGGACACAGAAGGCAAAGTGACACATCTCACACACTACATTTTCCTTTATTAGTTATTTGGTGATCCCACATCCATGACCCCATTTCCAAGTGTTTCCTGAGCCCCACAGGGTCCTGTCCAACGTCCATTGCTCATTTGTACCCATGGAGCCAAAGGCACCAAGAAGTCAACATATCCCAGTTGAGGTTGATTACTTTCCCCCTAAACTTCCCTTTTCTTTCAGACTTTCTGGTTAAGCAGAAGATCTGGCTTTCTTCTTGAAAAGGAAAGTAGAGGCTAACACTTGTGGCATGATTTTAATCTAAAAATAGATCATAGACTAGAGGGCCAAAAACAGACATGTCCTTTCTTCTGATGACAAATACACTTCCCAGTTATAACTTAAATAAAATAATCACCCATGTATTTATTCATTTCAGGTCTTTTTCATCAACTAGAATATAAACTCCTTGAGGGCAAAGATGAAGTATCATTTATCATGGTAACCATAATGCTTAGTATAATATCTTTCAGTATTTAATGCTTATCATTGGATTAATAAATGAAGTTTTGATTTCACTCTCATTTCTTCCATCTTGGTTGACCTCATAATGACTATTGATTCTCCTCCTCCTCCTCCTCCTCTTCCTCCTCCTCCACTTCCTCCTTCTTTTCCCCCTCCTCCTCTTCCTTCATTTTTTTTTTTTTTTGTTGTTGTTGTTGTACAGAGAATTGAACCTAGGGGCATCCTACCCCCAAACTACATCCCCAGACCTTTTTATATATTTTGAAACAAGGTCTTACTAAGTTACAGAGGGCCTAGAGGGCCTAGCTAAATTGCTGAGGTTGGCTTGAACCTGTCATCCTCCTGTCTGGGCTTTCCAATTACTGGGATTACAGGCATGTACTACCACACCCCACTGGCATGTTGATTCTTCTTCATGCTTAATGTTATCCAGGTATTCTTTTAGGTCTTGTGAATGCAGAGCTAAACAAGACAACTTACTATTTTTTAAATATATGTTTTATGGTGCTTTGTCATCATAGATCATGTGGAAGTTTAGTGTGATAGAAACATAGATGCATATGGTACCTGGTACATTTTCCTCCAAATCTCACCCTACTCTCTGCTGCTGCCTATTCTTAATATTGAAATAACCAGCATTGATAGCTTCACAAATGTACCCATGATTTTTTGAACTGTTTCTTTCATCAAGTCTCCCTTTCTCCTTCCTAACACCTTTCCCAAGTCCCTTTCCACTATTTTACTGGTACCTCTCCTCATTTATCTGATTTTTTTTTTTTCTCTTAAGAGGCTTGTAGTTTAAGGAAACCAAAGCACTCGTTTAAAATCTGACATCAACTTCCAGCCAAGAGGAAGCTCTCCAATGGCCTTTTATGTATGGAAGAGCAACATCTGAACTCCTTCCTGGTCCACGGATGCTCCCTGTCCTTGCGTGTGCCGCCTCTTGCTGAATGTGTGAGCTACATTGGTAGCCCCTGTCCTTTCTCTTCCTGAGTCATGCTAAGCTCCTTCTCCACTCTGGGTCCTTCCTTCTCCAAATTCACCTTTCCTGATCTTCACCTGCCCAAATCCTTTGGTCATTCATTCCTCAGTTTTATTCATTCCTCGGTTTGTCATCTGTCTCCCATGCTAGAGTGTTAGTTGCTTCCATGATTCAATCATTACAAATTATATGTTTGTTTCGAATTATCATAAGTATGTACTCCATAGGTATGCACAATTAAAATGATAATAACTAATAAAAATGTTAAAAAAGAATGTAAGCTGTAACAAAAGCACCATGCTCTGACTTGTTCATAGTTGTATCCCTTTATTAGGCAAGGATCAGGCACATTGTGGGTACCCCATAAATAAGAGGTGAAAAACTAAATTATAAAATGAATAAACCTCTACCAAAGGTAGTAGACATAGTATTGTCTTCCTTTCTCATTCTACAGCAGTGTTTGTTTGTTTTTGTCGTAACAGGGATTGAATCCAGAAGCATTCTACTTCTAAACTATACCCCAGCCCTTTTTTATCTTTTGTTTTAAAATAGGGTCTCTCCAAGTTGCTAAGAGTCTAAGTTGCTAAATCTGACCTCAAACTTGGGATCCTCCTGTCTCAGTCTCCCAAGTCAAGTACTGGGATTATGAATGTGTGTCACCATGCATGGGGTAGCTCTACAGTAGTTTAAAGTAGCGATTTTTTAAATTTGTTTTCATTTTCAAGAATCTACTTGTTAATTAATCAGTTCACCAAAATTGTATGCATGTGTTCTGAGAGAGATGTTCAGCAGAATGTTAGTATTTCCTCTATGTTGTGGGATTTTATGTAATTTCAAGTGTTATTTATGATTTTTCTGTAGATTAATATGTTTACAATTATTACACAATATTTCACTCCCTGGGAGGAAATTCTAAAAAGCTTTTTTCACTAGAAAGGGTCAAAAACAATTAAATGAACAAGAAACAGAGGCTAACAAAAATATGATTTGTTGTACTTGAAATCTTTTTTGTATGACTATCTAACACCCATAGCATAAATCTGAAATTTTTAACATGCCCTGAATGTCTTCATCATAATTCCATATTTCTCCAGTCTTACCTTCAACAGTGTCCTTCTTAGGATCCTGAGTCCAAGTATAATCCTCTTTTACCGTTCTGTAAGGCTGGGATGCTTGGCAAAAGTCTCATCATCTCCATTTCCATAGAAATTCCTTTTGCCCATGATACCTTTCTCCACCGTGCCCACCAGAGAAACCTGTGCATCGTTAAGGATTCAGCTTCCTGCCCTGACCCCTCTGACATCTTGCTTTGAACCTGTCCAATGACTATGTCAAGACTCTACTTCTCTCTTCACCCCTGCCTCTGGGCATCCACTTGTTCACATTCATGCCTTGTCTAACAGCAGTACTTAAAATATGCCTAATAACTGATAGAAAATATCCATGGTCTTAAGTCTCCTTCACTACAACACTGCAAATAGAATCACCACCGACATTCGACAGCACGGAATGTTCAGTGAGTTTCTTAGTCTCACTCAGCTAGTCAGTGGTAGCACCAGGAGTCAGACCCAAGCAGCTCTGATTTAATTTCTCTGCTCTTAGCCACTGATCTTTGATGCCTCCCACCTGTGATAGCATTAGGCTAATTTTGAGTTTTTATTTAGAATTACAGAATTTAAGCCAGTTGCCGGATTTTAAAAATGAAATTAGATAATAAAAAATACCGAACACTTTCCATTAAGCAGACTATGTGGAGCTCTGGATACCAACTACTTGAGGTCAAATTTTCATTTCATTTTTGCTTGTCATGGGACCTGGGGCAAGTTTTTATATCTCTACTGCCCTATGAACAGCATGCTAACAGTACCCTTCTCATACTGTTCTTTTTAAGATGCAATCAAATAGTATAGGAAAGATGCTTAATATGGTCTGGAACACAAAGAGTACTTAATCAGGCATCAAATAAAAAATAGGTAATGTAATCACTATTTTCCACTCCAGGGGTCATGTTACATGTCACATTGCGAGTGGTGGAAGCCAGATAAGGCTCTCAAAGAGAAGAAGTCCTCCTGGTCCAAAACTATAGTGATAAAAGAAAATAAATTTTCCTTACCAACCTCATACTGACATTTCTTACAAAACTAATAAATCCTCGACCTCCTGATACTCACCTATATTTATATTCTAACAGAGTTGCAGCCTCTCTTTTCCTACTTTTTCAAATAACGCTCTTCTCTGATTTTAGCTTAGCATGGACCTAGGCCTCAAAAGATGAGGGATAAACTGATAAGCGGGCAAGGAAGATGAAGACAAAATCTCTATGCTGTCCATAGAGAACTTTCTCCTTTTCTACTTTTTTCAGACCATAATACCAACCAGGAGGTGCCTGGCAATGTTCCAAGTCTAACAGGGTCCTGGAGTGAGAACGAAACATGCATGCATCCTGAATATTCAGACACGTCCGGGAATGCCTGCAGGGTCAGCCAGCCAGGCAGGATACCAGCCAAGGAGCCTCATGGGTGGGATTCCAACCTATCGGATGAATCTCTCCCCTATCTGGCCCATAGCCCTGAATGTACAACCATACTGGGTGTTGCACGTTTTAACTTGCCTGGTGATTCTTAACTAAATGCTCAATTCTCTGAGGTCCTCAAACTTCTTCAAAGATGCCTTTATTGGGTAGACACTAATTACATGGTGGTATTCACCCAACACCCTGCAGAGGTCATGACCCATAGAATACACACAATAAATACATAGGGAACAAATGAGTGAGCAAATGAATGAGTGACAGGGTGCTGAAAGCTGACATGTGTGACCCAAGGAAACTGGTTCTCCTTGTAGAGGAGAGGCCACTTTGAATAAAACCAGCATGGTCAGTTACCCCAATGGCAGTTTGGCCAATCCTGCCCTTAAGAACATGTAACAGTAAGAGAATATTTCATGATAAAAATAATATTATGAATCTCTGCCATCAAGAACAACACGTAGGTTGGGAATATGGCTCAATGGTAGGGTACTTGCCTAGCATTCATGAGGCCTTGAATTTGAACCTCAGGATTGCAAAAAGAAAAAGAAAGTCACCACTAAACATTTCTACTTTATATCTATTTTCCCAATTGTATATACCAAGAGAGCTTGGAGTGAATTCACTTACTGGTTGTGTGACTGTTTAAAGATTCTGAAGAACAGAAATAAGGAGAAGCTAAAACATATTCTAGAAACCATTACAGAGGGAAACATCCCTGAAATGACCCAGCAACTCATGTGACTAGAGATTGAGTAGGAGTCTACTCAGAGGGTCCCAGAAGAAGGAAGAAGAAGAGGAAGAGGAGGAGGAGGAGGA
>PVLC010004015.1:37630-89952 GCA_004027655.1 Graphiurus murinus | reverse complement strand
GCCGGGCGTGGTGGCGCATGCTTGTAATCCCAGCATTCGGGAGGCTGAGACCGGAGGATCCGGGTTCGCGGCCAGCCTCAGCTACCTAGTGAGGCACTCCGCAACTTAGTGAGACTCGGTTTCAAAATAAAGAATAAAAAAAATAGGGCTGGGGGTATAGCTCGGAGGTAGAATGCCCCTGAGTTCAATCCCCAGTACCACAAAAAAAAAAAGGGTTGAGGTGTAGTGCAGAGGTAGAATATCCCTGGGTTCAATTGCCAGTATCAAACACATACACACACACACACACACACACACACACACACACACACACAAAAATGAATGATTTAGAACCCTTTTAGATAGTTTAAATAAATGAAAGCTGCTTTAACCTAAATATGGTTCTATTTTCAACATTCACTTTCAGAATAACAGTCTTGTCATTAAGTCTGAATGTTCCAGAAAAGTCCAGCAATAGACACAGAGAGAAAGATCAATGAACTGCCTCAACTTTCAGCTTACCAAGCCAGTGCAGCTGACCTTTACTGATAGAACAGCAGAGTCAAAGTTCACACCAAAATACATGAGCAAGGTCCTCTTAGGTGTTGCCTTCCCCCATCGCTTCAAAGTGCTTGGAACTGTGAGAGGACAGATATAACATAATATACCACCTGCCATCTTTCAAAGCTTGGAATAGAGTGTGAGCAGATTGATTTCCTTTTGTTCTTTAGTATTTCAAATAGCAACATGCTCTGAGGGGTGAGGGAATAAATATCATCACAAAGTGCTGTCTCTCACAGGGGAGAAAGAGACCTCGATTTTCAGTGAGAGGAAGGTGAAAGAGTAATTGAAAAAGAGCACTGACTTGAAATTCTACATTTGACTGTGTGATCTTGGTCATCCTCAAAGAAGGGGTGAGGCAAATTTGGTGACCATTTAGGAAGAGTTGTAACCTGCTTGTTCTTCATGACAAATTTAAGACTGATGTGCTAGGGGTTCTTAGATACTTCTAAGTGAGTTCAGGAGGAGCATTCCATGGGCCCTCTCCCTCACAGTTAGAAAACTTGATGATTAAGTATTCTCTGTTTAAGGATATTGAGACTGCGGCATGATAGAAATTAATACCTACCTCACCATTTGTTCAGAGGAATATTCTTTATGATTCCTGTAGAGTACTCAGCATGGTACAGGAACATAAAAAACTCTCAATAACTGCTGGTTATTAGATATAAAATGCTTGAAACTATAGAGCTACCATTACTATGATTTACAAAGAAGAGCCCACACAACTTGGTCTACATTCACAATTGACCATTGGGTAAAACCTGCCATGTACTTCTCTTGTGTGCAATGGAATCAGGTTTAGTGCTGTGTTTTAAAAATATTTCAATGGAGATAATCAAAGTGAAGTTTGTATTTTGCAGTTTTTAAAAAAGGCAAGACTGTTGTGATAGGCTCCAGTATGAAACTTAAACTTGGAAAAATTATGGTCATGAAGGTTTCCTTTCTCCAGGCCTCAAATCCTCATTTTTTTAAACTTAAATGAGAACCCATGGCTAACTATTTCACAGAGTGGCTGTAGAGGATCAAATGCTGTTACCCAAAATATAGACAGAGTCTTTATAATTCTAAGTGATGTACTAATAAATATTAAAAAATTGATTTTTATATTATGAAATAAGCTTTTTTTTTTGCTTTGTCTCATTTAAATTCAAAAGGAGATAATGGAGTAAAGATCTAATACCAAAAAGGAAATATTTTTAATTTACTAAATTCAAATTCGAAAATGGTCCAGGCATGGAGGCACATGCCTGTAATCTCAGTATTTAGGAGACCAAGATTGGAGAATCTCAGGTTAGAGAAGAGCCTCAGCAACTTAGCAAGACTCTCAGAAACCTGGAGAGATCTTGTTTCAGAACAAAAATAAGTAAATAAAAAGGGCTAGGGGTGTGGTTCAGTGGTATAATGCCCCTGGGTTCAATCCCGATTACAAACAAACAAACAAAAGCCAAGAAAAGAAAAAAGAAACTGGGGTTAAAATGGATTACCTTTGCAGATACTGACAGGAAGGGACAAAAGTGAAGACTTCTAGAGTCTGATAATGCTCTTAGATGATAGTCACATAATGGTGTATTTGTAAGAAAAAAATCAACATGCTATATACTTATTTATGTACTTTACTGTTAATATGTTTCTATGAAAAACATGGAATGATTTTTGCTTCATAAAAGTTAATGATGTTTTAAAACAATAGGAAAAAGCTGACAAAAAGAACAGAATAACTATACACATCTACATAGCCACCCCCCCACACACACATATCCCCCTTAAACTAAGAAAGCCAATTAAACCCTACATACACAGTGATGAGGAATCATCTCAGGGAACTTTACGGAAGAAGGGAGGAAAATTTATAAGAAAATCTAATATTCCTTTAAATTCACTCAACAAATGTTCATCAAGCTCTGAAAACAGACTGAAGAAAGAAGGAAGATAGAATCCATCCCTATCTTTACAGAAGTTAAAATTCCGAGGCATATAAAAGTCCACAACATAGAGAACAGGACTGCAGCTGAGCTATTTCAAAGTATGTGAGAGCTTACAGGGGGAAGAAGCAACAGGCTTGGGTCATGTGATGCCATTTGAAGTCTAGTAGGGAATTGGTTGTAATTATAACCACTCCAGACACAAAAGAGTCAGATCACCTCGTGGACCAAGATCCAATCACCCCAGGTTAGTAAATTAATTACTTTTCCAGCATAGAAAGCTTCTTGGCCAACAGAGATTTTCTCTCCTTAAATTCCATGTAGCAACATGGCTACTAAGAGCCTCTCTAATTTAAAGAGATGGTCTGAGGATCACGATCCTGTCTGTGATACTCTCAAGAGAAAGGAACTGTCTACATACTGTTAGAAAGGACACAAGCTAAAAAAAAAAAAAACAGAAGAAAGAAAGAAAAAGAAAAATTGTAGCCAGGTTTTCAGAGATTTATCTAAGCAGCACACTTCTCTAATAATCAGGAATTTCACAGTTTGGAAGAAAAGACACACACATAATTAAAAGAAAGGAAAATAAGAGAAAAGAGTAAGAAAGTAAATGGCCAAGTTCAACACAACCTACAAAAAAGCACGTTTAAAACTATTGTGTTCTACAGTGGGTGCAGAAGGACCACATAGCCAAGAAAACAACAAAATAAGTTTGAAAAGAAATATATCACATATCTCCTGAAGAGTTATAATACACATTGGCATTTTAAAGGCTTAAGGTATTGTGTCAAGTAAATATTATAGTCAGCTTGGTTTAACAAAACATTAACCAAAGTTATTTGGCCATGAATTCTTTTCTTATGCAATATACCTATTAGGATCCAAGTGGAAATACTGATATAGATGGTGAAAGTTCTAAACTGGAAAAAGAGAGCCCAGGCCTTAATGCCCAGATAAATCCTCAACCTATACAATGCATCTTTTTTTTTTTCCTTTGAAACTAAATTGGTTAACACTGAGAGAAAATGAATCTACCTTTCCCAGAGCCTCATGCAATCCTCGTCTCTCCTCTGCAGCCTTTCCTCTCTTATCTTGCCTCTTTAGAAAGAAACTATCCTTTTCCTAAAAACTGAGCAGGTGTCAGTTCCTCTTCTAGAGTGCTGAGAAAGTCCTACCCTGGTCTGTTTTGCTTAGGTTTTGTCTTATCATCATACTTTGTAGACTGGAACTCCAAGTTTGCATCCACAGCACACAGTCCAATGCTGTTACACAACATTCAGCCTCTGTACCAGTTTCTACTGGTCCTTTTTTAGCTGAGTGGCCTTGGAAAATTAATGCCACCCCTCTAGACCCTAATACCCTTATCAATAAAGTAAGGATAATAAATATGTACCTCAAAGGATGCTATGGGATCCTACTAGGTAATGTTTATGAAAACACTTTACGAATGATGAAGTGTGATACAAATACAAGATGCAGGTGCTCTTATCTTACACACCTATTCATAGGTGCACCACCTTCCTTAGCAAGGCTAAGGCCCAACTGAGGAAGCAACCTTCTCCATGGCTTGGTCTAAACAGAAGTCGCTGTGAGTTCTGGGAAACTCATCAAGATCCCCTGCCTATGAAATGAGCCTGTCTTCAGAAACTAGACTGGAATGGATCTTGCTAGCCAAAATCAGTTGTCCCTTCACAGAGCACTTCCTTGTCACATCCCTCTGATTTTGTCAGAAACATAATTGGCTTGGCTAGAGATCATCCATCAGACTGGAGTCTTGACTCCCCTCCAGTTTGGGGGCCTGAAAGACTCTGGCAGGCCTCCCTGATTCAATCAGACCTTACAGCACCAAGGGGCTCCTCATCCAATTACAAGGGAAGAGGTGGGATGAGTCCAGGGCTCTCTTGCTAGCTTGAGTTAACTCACTATGTGACTTTGGCCATGAGCTTTATTGACTTTGTGCCTCTGTTTCCACAATTTGCTTTAACAAGAAGAATTAATATCTAGAGTTGAACTAGAACCTTTGTGGAGGACTTAGCATAAAGCAGGTTACTACAGTGCCTGCCATGAGAAAGCATGGGAAAATCTGTCACGGCCTCTATGTTTACACATTCTCATGTACTGGAGAAAGCAGCCTGTTTGCAACCTCCCTGTCCCCATCTCCAATCTTGTCACTGAAACACAAAAGTAACATCCCAAGTATTTCCAGGAGCTTGCATAAGGGAAAAAAAAGAAAAAAGCAAGCCTTAAAGAAAATTCCATGTCTCTATCTAAAGCGTTAAAGAAAATCCCCTTTTGAACTAACACTGAGGAAGTCTGTGTCCCTGTTGAGAAAATTCTATGGCTTCTTTCACTAATTTTTGGGCACCAGGACCATCCTGACAGATGGCAATGTGTACCCACCAGTCCCAGAGTCTGGGCTGTGACCTCAGTCCCCCAGATTACACTGGATGGAGAGAGGGACTGGGAGTGAGGCGGGGGTGGGGTGGTTCTAGTCACAGTTCTTTTCATACACATTTGACATTTGGTGACTTAATTGCAAATAATGTAACACCATGCAATCCATCTTACATAAGAATGAAAATGAGCTGTAGTTTTATAGTGTTATTACCTACTGATCCATAAATGACTAAAGACTCAAGTGACCCTAATTTCAACAAGAATGCCTTATCTTCACCATACAGCTACATACAGAACACACACACACACACACACACACACACACACACACACACACACACACACTGGCCTCCCTCACAGAGAGGTATTCACACAGTGCTTAATATGAGGTTTTTTAAATGCTTTGACAGGCAAATTGAACAGGAGGGCAGAACATGTACTAAAACAAAAAATATTGACAGAATACAACCAGGGAGCATTTTGTGGGTATACCATAAGCTGCTTTTGAGGGGCTTTTTTTCTAGCCAAAGCTATAATAGAAACTTAGTACCTACAATGGGGGGCCCCTATACCAAATGGTAATGGATGACACAGAACTTATCAGGTCCCAGGCATACAGAACTCACCACCCGGTACGGATCTCCAACGTACTGAAAAAAAAAAAGCTAATTAAATGAATGTCATCTTGCAGGTATGAAGTCCCTAAAACTATGGGCAAGGAACAGGAATTTTATTTTATGCATCATTTCAATGAAGTATATTCCTAGAGCTTCTAATCCTACCAAAACATGGTTACCACATTCCTCACTCTACAGAAGTACTAATGAGTATAGGAATTAATACAATATTACCCAGCAATAGAACCATAAAAAGAAAGTTTGATTATGATAACACTGAAAATTCAAGAAAGGAATCTATTCCTATTAGAACAAATACATATATACTTGCTAACAAATATACAAAATATGTATATATAAATGTATATGTACTCATTAACAAGTATATAAATATGTATATGTAAACATATATATATATATACTTGTTAACAAATGTATATATGTTCTAACAAATGTATATAGTTAATGATACTAGGAATTGAAGCCAGGGGCATTCTAATTTGGAGCTATACCTCCAGTCCTATCTTATCTCTTATTTGGAAACATGAACATGTTCTGACTAAGTTACTGATGGCCTCACTAAGTTGTTGAGGCTGTCTTCGAACCTGTGATCCTCCTGCCTTAGCTTCCCAAGTATTGGAACTCTGACTGTGAACAAAAAATAGGTTTAAGACACTCTCATTCACAAAGTTTTCTTCACACATGTATACATTTAAGCCTCTTCAGACTTCCAGGAGTTTGGCATTTAATATCAGTCCCATTTTGCAGAAGCAGTGATTTCCCCAAAGCTCTGCAGATAATAAATGGGGAGCCCTGTGTTCAAACTCAAATGCCTTGACACCAAATCTCACAATATTTCTTTTCACTGTATGTTCCCTCTCCACTCTTGCTGTTATTACTTTAGAAGTTAAAGACGACAAGCCTCGGAAACACTACTTTCTGCTGGAAGCAGAATGTCTGTCTTCTGCTTAGCAAACAGTCTCAGCATTCATCATGTCCTAAAGGAAATCCCATGTTGCTTCATGCCATTGATCTGTAGCTATCTTCCACAAAAGGACCCGAACGCCTGCCGTGGCCCTGGGAATCTTAAATAAGAAGTCAATGAGAGATGCTGGTAAGTGGTTCTGTAATTGTCTAGGGGCGGATAAAACCTTGGTGGAATAATAATCATATCAATACACTGGCTACAGGAATGATCCTGCAGAGAATTACAACAGGGTACTTCAACTCCAAAGCCCAGGGTGGCAGATCCAGATCGGCATAATTAATCTCACTCTGCAATAACCCCACAGGGTCAGCAACATTGGCATGCTGCAGCCAAAATTAATGTCTTATTATTTCAGTCCCCTTTGGTGTTTCTTCAGATTCAGGAAAATAATATCAGATGGCGCAGCTCTGTTGACATACACAAGGTTTTACAGGGTTGCCAAGTTATATATTTAAAAAATAATTCTGATATAAATCCACACAGAGTATGGATTTAATACATATTCCTAATAAATATACCTACCAAATTCAAGCTTTTTGACACATTCAGATTTTATTCTCA
The DNA here is from genome assembly GCA_004027655.1 of Graphiurus murinus. Taxonomy (NCBI): domain Eukaryota; kingdom Metazoa; phylum Chordata; class Mammalia; order Rodentia; family Gliridae; genus Graphiurus; species Graphiurus murinus. The sequence goes on along the minus strand of PVLC010004015.1, from coordinate 82,924 downwards.
AATTAACTTGGACCCTCTGAAGGCCACCTATTGATCCATATTGACCAGCTTGGGCTTCTGCAGAATCACTTTTAGAAGTTATGTTTGGTATTTTACCCTTCTTTTAAAGAAACATTAGCTTACAAATATTAGGTGAAATATTAGGTTAAAATGTGATTATTTCCTGCAGGACTTCTCAGGGCTTTTAGTATGCTAAGTGCACACTGTAAAACTAAATTACTTAAGAATAATTTACAGAGTTCCTCAACTCTAATTGGCTTTCGGAGTTCTTCTTTAGTATAATCTCCAAACATTAAGATCCTTGGCACCATTTAGAAATGCTGACTGAAGTTCTTTCAGAAAAAGATAGGTACCCAGTGTTTGAGGAACCCCAGCAATAGGCCAAGCTTCAAGAAATGCCTGTAAATTCTCTCACAGGGCGCTGTACTTCTAGTTGAGGTGTTTTTATAGTAAGGTTCATGAATTCTTAATTGGGGAAAAAATGGGAAATCCAAATCAATTTTCTAATTTGCTAACCCATTCCTATGTCAAGCTGATGGAGGAACAACGGCATAATAACTAGCTAAAATGAGAGGTAAGACATGCTGGTGGATTTAACTATGATAATGCTATGCTCCGCCAGTATAGCTAATTGGAATGATTCTAATTTCACTTCTTCTAGCATTTTGGATACTTAACGACTGTTGCCAAATCTAATATAAGACACCAGAAAGAAAGAGTTGGAAAACAGAGGGGAGCCTTAATTCTTCTAATTATGAAAGGAGTCAGGACACAAAAAGGGACTTGGCAAATAACCCCTTCACCTATGTGGCCTTAATATCTCTTAGAAAAACAAAAGGCACTCATTGTTAATTGTTCTGCCATTTCTGAAAAAGAGAAAGATGAGAAAATGTGTATATTCATTAGGCTGACCTACAAAACGGTAATTTTTGCATACAGATATTCTTTCCATCTTCCAACGCATGAAAAATAGACTGAAATGTCGTTCTCTAAATCCAAAGGAAGAGATGCTTGCAACACCACAAATAAGCAAGCTGTAAAAGTCTTAGGTAAGCTTTGGATGCCAAGGGGACACCTGTAAAGGCTGACTGATGATAAGGAGCAAAGCAATCTTCCCACATAGCACAACCTAATGCCATTTCCCTGATGACCTTCAGATGACATTCTGGATCCTCCAAGATCTGATGGCTGACTCCTCTTTCCAGTCTTTTTCTGCACCACTCCTATCATAACCAGATTCCCACCATAGGTACACATACATATGGTGCCATAAATCACCACTGTAACTTGTTCCTTGTACCCTTTAATGGTCCCTTCTGTCTACAATGTCTTTCATTCCCTTCCCCACCAGCACAAATTCCACCTGTCCTTCAAATTTTTTACCACTTGTTTCACGAAGCCTCCCTGCTTCCCTCTGCCAGGTGTAATCCCCCCCCCCTTAAAACATTCATTGTGCTTCCTTTATGGTCCCAGTAATGTCACTGCTTATCCTGTACTACAAGTAATTATTTATGGCTTGGGTCCTAAAGACAAGGTTTGTCTGGATTCACTTTTGTCTGCTAGGGCCTAGTATGAAGGCCAGCACACAGGAAATACTCTGGACTAGTGGTTGAAAGACTGCAGTCTTCTGAACAGAGTGATTCTACAGGCTGTTTCTCAGTCCAGGACAATACTATAACTCTTACATCTGTTTTCTGCACCTTCAGTCTCTGAAGAGTCATTTCTTTTCCTGGATCATTTTTAGGGATGTGTTTTCTCACTAAAATCAGTCAATTTGCATTCAACAGAATACCTGGTTACTGTCATCTGCCTTTGTCAGTGTAAGCCGTTGGTGATGCCTTTACAGTCCATGCATTTGCATTTATCATGTGCATGGAGACACTGAACAAGAGTTGCACACTCCTGGGATTAGTCCCTGAATATTGCTTAATTTGGATTCACATTGTCTGACTCAACACTATTGTAGCTCGTTATCTTTTTGGCCAGGGTGAAATACCCTGAGCATGCTGTCTCTAGGCAAAGAAGAAGAAGAAAAAGAAGGTGGAGGAGGAGGAAGAGGAGGAGGACGAGGAGGAGGAGGAAGAGGAGGAGGAAAAAAAGGATGATGAAAAAGAAGACAATTCCCCCTGTCTTAACTATGTACATTCCAGTAGGTGATTGCATATAATTGCCATTTCTAATCCTCACCACTTCCAAACATTGAGGAGGAAGCTAGATTTAGAAAGGAAATGCTGAGGTGAAGTTTTAACAGAAATTCCTTGGGCTCCTTCAGATCAGTCCTCAAACTCTGAATTCTCGAGTTGTTAAACCTAAAATATAACTTGGAAAAGGAGAGGAGAGTGTTCAAGGATGAGAAGAAAGCAAAGGGTGGAGGGATTATCAGCCAATCCAGATGTATATGTGGAGAGGAAACTTAACTTTGAGAAAAGTATCTGTTCATTCAACTAATATTTTCCATAACCCCACTATGTGCTAGGTACCCTACTGAATAGAAAAAAATCTGTGCTTTGGCAGAATACAAACTGCTTCTTTTCGTGTCTTTATTTTACTTGATATTCACACAACTTATTCAGAAGGGAACATAATTTTTCTGTTTTAGATGATTAAATCACATGCAAAAAGGTAAAGAATCTAACTCAAGATATCACAGCAACCCCACAGCAGAACTTGGTTTTAAATAAGGTTCTCTGACTGCAGCAGATTGTCTGCCCTGATTCTTTTACATCAGTCTCCCAATGCCAGTGGCAGGCTGTAAAATGAAACACAAGAAGGAAATGTGCAATATTTAGTTTGCTGTGTTTCACAAAATAATCCAAAAGATCAATGATGAAAGATAAAGATTCACTGGAGCAAAGGTCATAGAAAATGCCAAGTCTACATTAGTAAAGTGCCTGAATGATAAGGAAAAAATTATTTCTCTAAGAAAGCTTTCTTTTTCTTTTTCATGGCTTTGAAAGTAATGGAGTGGCACAAATGAGACATTTCTGAGGAACTGCACAGACTTAGATAATTTGTAATTAGTATAGCATCACTTCCCTAGATAGGGCCACTGCATTCCAAGGCATTACTGTTGTTTTTCCCACTCAGTTTCCCAAGAAAACACCTTTGTCTTTCAAGTCCTAAGGAAACAACTTTCCACTTATTGCCCATAGGCAGGATATTGAAATTTCATGGACAGTTTTAAATAGGAAAGTTAAAATGATAATGTTTGTGGTTGCCAGAGGCTGGGAAGAGGAGGGATAGAAAATTCAATTCCTGTTTATTCTTTATTTTGAAACCGAGTCTCACTAAGTTGTGGAGTGCCTAACTAGGTAGCTGAGGCTGGCCGCGAACCCGGATCCTCCGGTCTCAGCCTCCCAAATGCTGGGATTACAAGTGTGCGCCACCACGCCCGGCTCAATTCCTGTTTAAAGGATATAGTTTCAGTTTGGGAAGAGGAAAAAGATCTAGAGATGGATGGTGCTGATAAGTGCAAAACTGTGTGAATGTACCTAATGCCACTGTGCAGCAGAATCTAAAATGGCTAAAAGCCAGGCGTGGTGGTGCAAGCTTGTAATCACAGTACTTGGGAGGCTGAGAACAGAGGACTCGGGTTCGAGGCCAGCCTCAGCTACTTAGTGAGGCCCTCTGCAACTTAGTGAGACTCTGTTTCAAAATAAAGAATAAAAAATAGTACTGGGGGTGTAGCTCAGAAGCAGAATGCTCCTGAGTTCAATCCCCAGTACAGAAAAATAAAATAAATGGATAAAAATCCCAAGATGTGGAGACTGAGACAAGAGGATCATAGGGCTAAGGCCAGTGCATGGTATCCTAGGGAGACTTTGTTTCAAAATAAAAAATAAAAATGACTGAGTGTATAGCTCAGAGGTAGAGTGCCCCTGAGTTTGTCATAGGGGAAGTGTTGATTCCTCAATTCAGGATCAGTAGGGACCTTTGGCTTATGTGACAGAAAAGAATTTCAGCATGCCATCAGACAGGGACATAGACAGAGATTTATTTAGGAGGTAGGAAATACACATTCAAGGGAAAAGGTGGGCTATCTCAAGAGGGAGATGAATTTCGGGGGGCCATTGTTTTTCTTTTAAAAGAAGCATGGTGAAGGAAGGGTCTGGGAAGGTACGCGAGGATGAGCTCAGTCTGGTAGTCTCAAGGCAGTGTCTGATGATCTGGTCCTCTGGCTGATCAAGGTCTCCATTATCTGATGAATAGATAAGCTGACAAGTTTCCTAAATTGTAGGTTTCTCAATATATTGCATCTGTGTTATTAACAGTACACAGGGCAATTAGTTTCTTTTAGTTAACTCTGGGATCTACAGATTTCCCAGGAATTTGGGAGAGATAGGCCTGGGAAAGAGAACTGATTTGGGAAGTAAAGGCTGAGAACTTTAGCACCATATTCTTATATTAAAGCTGTATTTTACTTTTCCTTCCTGTCTGTCTCCTTTCTACCTATTTATTTATTCTGTCCTACATCAGGTTCAATCACCAATAACACACACACACACACACACACACACACACACACACACACAAATGGCAAGTGGCTAAAGTGGTTTACATATTTTTATCACAACAAAAATAAAAATTAAAGAAATGCTAATGAATTTTAAAATTAGATTCCATCGTGGAGGTATATAATCTGTTACACAAGGACACAGATAATCTTTATCTGAATATCTGATTACATCAAAATCATAAAAAAATAAGACTTTAATTCTGAGCTGTATTTGTTAAAAATACTGAAATATAATCTACCCTGTGGAAAGTCAAATACAAACTAATTAAAAGGCTTAATTCTCTTAGTTGAAAATAAGTGAAGAGATTCTCACTCCTTATTCTGTACTCACCCCCTTTCCTAGAACATTTAATTTAGAAAACATAATTTTTAAGTACTTCTTCCTCTTTCGGAAATGTATTAAGTCATTTTGAAAGCTAGATAGGCTTTTATTCACTTCCTGATGTAGGAATGCCTTTTTCAAAGACCCGAGGGCCATCTCTTTGAAAAACAAACATGAAGGAATATAATGCCCCTATCTCCCAGTTTCTATGGGAAAATAGGAGTCCAACTTCAGTAGGCAATTGTTCCAAATTCCAAAATTACTTCCTGTCATAAAGATAAGAGAAGTTTGCTTTTCCTCTGGATAAAGCCAATTACCTAACACAGTTGGTCACCCCAATTGCCAGGTCAAGTTAGGATGGACTACATGTGACAAATGGTGTTGTCAAACTTTCTTACTTGAGGACAAATATTGTTCTCTTGAAAATAGTAATAGGATGCTTAGCTACAAAAAGGAGTGAGACTGCTTTCTGTCTTTGGAATCTGTTAGTAGACTGCACACAGTATGCCTCACATTCTGGTTAAATGCTTGTTCAGTAAACAAAGTGCTTTATCAGTTTCTAAATTTATTTCTCTAAACATCTCTTAATCCTATAATCATCATAATTTCCATTAAAATAAATATCATGGGGGAAATACTAAAAGGAGAAAGAACCAAACATACTTCAGGGGGAACACTTTTTAATAATGAGTATTGGTATTTGTAAAAATAAATATATGGTTAATGTAGGTTCAAAAAAATGGTTTGTAATATTAATTCCAAAAGAACTGTGTGCCTTTGAAACTTTCAGCTTCAGAATGGGCATCATACAAATGTTTGCCCAGGAAAGAAAAAAAATGAAAGGACAAAAGGGAAGAAAGGGTAGTAAGAGACCTTGGGAAGGAGGGAGGAAGGCAGAGGGAGGTGTAGAGGACTGGGGGTGGAATAACTTGAATATGGGTGTTTAGAATAGATCTAATGGACTCTAATAACCTTTTGCTAATAACCTCTAATTGCTTCATATTCACTACCTCCTGGATCTCTCTAAACAAAAGTCATGCTTTTTCTTTCATTTTTTACATATTTGTTAGTATTTACCCCTTCCACCTTGTTTTTTAATTACATGCATACCTCTTATCTCTTCCATTTCATTGCATGCAGCTTGAAGTTTTGAAGGCAAAACAAGTGCTGTTTTTTCTAAATCATTTCTGCACCCATTGCAATTCCACATGCAGAATATAGACCTAAAAAGGTATATCCTAAAACTTTAACTAACAAAAGTAAAAAGAAGCATTCAATTTTACAATCTTAATAATATAAAAATGCATGTATTGCCGGGCGTGGTGGCGCACGCTTGTAATCCCAGCATTCGGGAGGCTGAGACCGGAGGATCCGGGTTCGAGGCCAGCCTCAGCTAACCAGTGAGGCCCTCCGCAACTTAGTGAGACTCGGTTTCAAAATAAAGAATAAAAAATAGGGCTGGAGGTATAGCTCGGAGGTAGAATGCCCCTGAGTTCAACCCCCAGTGCCGCAAAAAAAAAAAATGCATGTAGCAGATACATATATTCAATATTTGTTTTAATAGCATAAAAATGGCAAACTTCCACTAGGTTTATTCTAAATCAAATAATCATCTTTTTGTGATAATTTTAATAAATTTCTATTTATGTCATTATATTTACATTTAATTTTACTTTGTTACCATATTTATTATTTTATTTTATAAATGTATTTATTATATTTACTTATACTTATTATAATTTTATTAATTCCATTCAATATTTTGTGAGGGATCAGGGACAACACCAGAATTATATAATATAGATATACTGAGTATTCAAATATGATTGAAATAACTAAGAAAGCTGAAAAAGCAGTAAGTTGAGTGATTTTCAATTAAAAAGAAAAAAAAACAGTAATGCTAGGTTAAGTGGAGAAGATGAAGACATTGGGAAAAGGACTCTGAAGACAATCTGGAATGGAAGACAGACAAAAGCCCTTTAAAACTCTGCAGGTTCTCCATCGAGTTTTTGAAAAGCAAATGTAATCAACTAAAACAATGCTATTTTTCTACACCAAAATCTGATTTTGAATCTCAGACTGGCCTTGTGATCAGGCTTTCAATTCCTAGAAAAAAAAAAAAACATAATTATGACAGCTAGCAGATACAACCCCACTAATGAAATCTTAATAAGAAATGCTTTCCTGTGCAGTGAACACAGATCTCCAACAGTGAACTCATCTGAGCTCCATATCCTATCACTAAGGCTTTTCACAAAGAAGAGGAGGAAATTGAGACTTGATAATGGGTAAGTCCCTTTGTACCCTCACTGAAAGCACAGGCTATCTTTCAACAGCATAAACTTGGGGGCCCCTTCTATGTGTAAAACACTCCAACCTGCCTTGCAGACAAAAGCTGAAGGTATGGTTTCCCATCATAAAACATGGTCTTTCAGAATCCACTGGTACAAAAGCAACCAAGTGAAAGGCACAATTGTCCACCTGCTCAAACAGCGATGCCCATCAGGATGATCCAAATATCTGGGCAAAACAGAGATTTGCATTCACTAAGTCTAGGGTAAGTCTCTAGCATCTGCATTTCCAGTCAACTCTCTGAGGCTACTGGTGCTGCTACTCCACTGATCAGACACTAAGAAGCAACAGTCTGAATGATAAAGTTTAAATAGCAGGTGTGAAATGCTAAGTTGGAAGTGATTCCTTCTAGTTAACATTAGAGATGTCATGGAGAAGACCCCACACCTACACAGGGCAAAGAGCAGAGGTAAGGGCTCTGTGTGTTGTGTGGGGCCAGAGAGAGCAGGGAGTGAAGAGGAAAGGAGGTAAAGGAAGAAGGGAGAGAATTACCAAAAGAGAAAATAACTTGAAAGAAGGAAAGTGAATGGGGTATTTATAAGAAAGTAAGAAATTTGATGAGTGTAATCTGCAGAGGAGTAGGCAAAGAATTATGGAAAATAGTCCAAGAATGATATGCCAGGAGAAAATGACATAGATCTTATATGAATTTGACTACTCTTTTTTTTTTATAGTTTTTTGCATGTGTGTAGGTGGAAGGAACATCTGTTCACCTACAAGATAAGCAAGTTCCAATGGTCGAAATGAACTATACAAATCCTAGGATTTAGACCTGGCCAAAGTCATTTCTATTCCACATTTTGACATGTATGACTGTTATTATTCTCCAATATAATTGTTTCTCTGCTAATCACAGCCCACGCTCAAATGAAGAATCTTTTGTCAAATGAGTCTGAGGTAGAAGAAATAGGTAGAAAACATACTTTACTATAAAAGCTTGATGCTAAGGTTCCTCATATCGTTACTCCTCAAACTAGTTCTGTCTTCTGCGCCTATCTCTCCCACGTTCTTGGGTAATCTGTAAATCTTGAAGTCAACAACAACAAGAAAAACTATAATTACCCTGTGCACCGGATACAGATGCAATTTCTTGAGAACCTATAATTGAAGGGACTTTCCAGCTCATCTATTAATCAGATTGATGAGATGACAAAGACCACAGTCACCACCATAACTGATGCCATCATCGTCCTCATGTACTTTCTCTATTCCCCTTCACCGAGTTTCCTTTAAAAGCACCCCCAAAACATGTCATCTCAGGAGATGGCCCACATTCTCCCTTGAATGTGTATTTTTTGCTTTTCTAAATAAATCTCAATGTTTCTGACTGGCATGTGCTGAAATTCTTTTCCTTTTCATAAACCAAGGATCCTGCTGGTCCTGAGTTGTGTTCCCATCTCTCCCTAACTGAGAACTCCTTTGGACTTTGCACAGAATCAACTTCCCAAACCAAGATTATTTAGGACCAAAATAAAATATGGCCTGTCCCAGCTCCTCACAAAGTTCACCACTCAGCATCCTAAAATCAAGCACTGGCTCACCGGAACCACAAATCATTATATTTATTCCCCAAGCCTAAAACCTGTTTCTAAGAATATTTCTTAATGTTATGTCATGAAAAAGTAAACAAAATGGGCCTATAAGAGTGAGTAGTTTTTGTTCAGCTGCCTATATGTAAAAGCATAAAGTGCAATCAATACAGAGAAGCAAGGGACAGAGAGGACTCACAGAATGGATGTCTTAAAACTTGAGCAAAGGCCACACCCTAATGGGCACATTTGCTGCCTCCCCTGCCAATATTATAAATATATATAATATATATTTGGAGAGATAATATATATATGGAGAGAGAGAGAGGAAGATGTCTAAAGTAAAGTAAAGTAAAGCGATCTAATAAATGCACTGTTAGAACATGTTTCTGTGTCTGTACAAATCGGGAAAATCTCTACATATGACATTATTTGGGACAGGCAATGAGTCATTTAGCAAAAGGCCCCAGACAAACTCCTTAAACAAGCAGACAAGTCTAACAACAAGTAAACAAGTCAAAACATACAGAGACGCACATAGGATCACCATAGATATTTAAGTGTTTAGGTATGTGATAAAGTATTACATAATGTTGGTAAGGAAATCTAAGCAGTGGATGCATGGGAGCTCACCATCACATATTTTCAAATTCACTGCATATTTTAGAACTCCCATAATAAAATTGGGGTAAATTGTTCACCTTTTAAAAATATATATTAGCTAGGAAGTGAAAATATGATGTTCCATTTTTTTCCTTCTGACACTTCTAATATAATCACATGTAACAACTAGAATCAGATTTCCTTGTGAGTGTGTGTGTGTGTGTGTGTGTATGTGTGTGTGTTTGTGTGTGTGTGTGTTTTGCAAGGGACTAAACCCTAGGTGCATTCTACCTCCAAGCTACACCCTCAGGCCTTTTTTATTTAATTTTGAAACAGGATCTCACTAGGTTGATGAGAGTCTCACTACATTGCTAAGGCTACCTTTGAACTTTCAATCATCCTGTCTCAGCCTCCCAAGTACAGAAATTACAGGTATGTGACACCACGTCCAGCTATCCATTTTTAATACATAACTTTTTTTTCATTTTTCTCTTCTTCTTACGGAAAGTAAGTGTGATTCTACAACTTAGTTCTTTTATGTCACAATGTATCATTCATATTTTTCCAGATCATGCAATACTTTAATCCTTTTAATGACTAGATATTATTGTATCATCCAGCTATAACATAGTGTATTTAACCATTTCCCAGTAGGTAGTGCTTTGATTATTTTCAAAATTGTATCCATTTCATACCACATCTAGGCTTAAGTCATTTTCTCTCGAGAATCAAAAATCAATAGGTTCCCAGAATATCATAATACAAACCTAAAATGAGTCTGTTAGTCAAGAAACTTAACATCTAAATAAGGAAGAAGGTGACACTCACAAAATCAAGGGCGTTAGCCATACTCCAACAGCTGGTAATTACTAGATAGTGTCAATTTTCATGTAAATAACCAAGAGCCAACAACTAGGCAAACCAGAGCTCTAAAAACAGCAACTACAATGCATTGGCTTAAAAAAAAAAAAAAAAAGATCTACTTCATTTACAGTACAGATCTTTTGGTCCTCATTCTAACAATTTGGTTATTGGATCCTTTATGCCGAAGCAGAGAAGTAGCAAACTCGAATGGAAGGTAAAGGTTTTTTTTTATAAGTAGGCATGTTTATGGCAGTGAGAAAGGCAAGCTATTAAAATAAAACAAGAAAATTAAAAAGAAACAAACAAAGAAAGCTAGTAATGTGGGGGTCTGGAGACATTCAGTATTAGAATCTTACTTATTTCAATTAGCCCTGCGGATATCATTATATAGGGTAAAAAATAATTGATGTTCAAAATCATGGCCCTGAATTATTAATGAAAGTGTAATTTCTCAGGATAGTTGCTAAAGACATCAGTGTAGTATAGAACACATTTTAGAAAGCAGCCTATCAAAATAGTTACAAGATCCTTGATCACTGTACCAAGGAAGACTTTATATCAACCACCATACTAAACAGACAGAAAGACAAAAGTAAAAATAAAACAAGACTGATATAAGGTCTGGGAGCTGCTGGGAACAATCAGAGCCATAAAACAGCATGTGTGAGTTTTATGCTATTATATTTGTGGTCACACTCCAGGGCTGCGGAATTGCTAATTAGGGACTGAACCCTTAACTTTTCATAATGGTCTATGACCTAGATGTATCATTAGTTTTTTCAGAAAGTTGAACTTTTATCTTAAGACACATTGTGGTTAAAAAAAAAAAAAGTATGACTATGCTGGGTGTGGTGACACAGGCCTGAAATTCCAGCAACTTGGGGGGATGAGGCAGGAGGATCACAAGTTTGAGGCCAGCCTAGGCAATTTAGGGAGACTCTAACTCAAAAAAAAAAAAAATTAAAAAGGGCTAGGGACATATATCCATGGTAAAAAATACTCCTGGTTTCAATCCCCACTTCTATAGTAAATGCTCCTGGTGGATAAGTACGAATGAGTTATTAGGTATAGTTTTTGTTTTTTCTGGAGAAGGTATACTTTCTAAAAGAGCATGGTATTTGTTGGCCAGGAATAGAGCTGCACAAACAGAAAATTATGTCCAAAACATTTATAAAGGAGAAATTAAGTCACATATGGGCACAATAAGTAAATCTCCTCCTTGCTAGCATGCTCTTCTGGCCACTAAACTCTAGTGTTTAGTGTTAACTCTAGTGTTAACCTTGAGACTATAGCCTCATTACATCTCTAAGTACTGACCATTGCTAAGTAAACAGAATAGGCAATGTACTTGAAAGCACACTGCTCAAGGAGGCAGGAGACTTGAGTTCTAGGATCTGTATATCTCTGAACATGGACCTCAAAGTTGTTATTTAAAATGAGTGAACTGAACATCATGGCCTTTAGGGCTTCCTGATAGCTACAATTTCTTATCAACTCTCAACAAATAGCAATCATAAAAAACACTAACAACAACAACTGCTGGTGAGGATGTGGAGAAGTGGGAACCCTAATACATTGTTGGTAGGATTGCAGATTAATACAACTACTTTGGAAAACAGTATGGAGGATCCTCAGACAAATGGGAATGAACCTACCATATGATCCAGCAATACCACTTCTGGGTATCTACCCAAAAGAATGGAAACCAAACCATCAGACCAACGTATGTGTATCTATGTTTATAGCTGCACAATTCACAACAGCCAAACTATGGAAGCAGCCAAGATGTCTATTGACAGATGAATGGATTACAAAACTATAGGATATGTACACAATGGAATTTTACTCAGCCATAAAGAAGAACAAAATCATGTTATTTGCAGGGAAATGGAAGGAACTGGAAAACATTATGTTAAGTGAGATTAGCCAGCCACAAAGAGTAAGAAGCATATGTTCTACCTAATACGCGGATGCTAGGGAGAAGATGGGGTATAAGAGGGTCTCCAGATGAAAAAGGAGAGACCCTCGAAAGCAAAGAAGTTGATTTAACCGTAAGGGTTGGACGGGGGTGGGGGGCACACTAATGTATATCAAGGTTACTCACTAAACTGAACTTGAGAAGGAGGGAGGGCGAGGGAGCTGGGTGGGAATTTGGGGAAAGGGTCAAATGAGAATTGTGAGCACATATATTGTTATCAATTTGTACCTAACAAAGATGTATGCTTACAATGTATGAATAAAAATTTAAAAAAATAAAAAATAAAAAAATAAACAGGCAAAAAAAAAAGAAAGGAAACAAAAAAGGGATATGCAAATACTCTGCAATATGCCATATAGACTAAGTTTCCTATATTTATAGGGACCTTTGTTACTACAAAGACTTTCTGAGATGTTCTTGAAACAGTGAACTCCTTTTCCTAAGCAACACCCTATAATTTGCTTGGTTTTTTATTTCTTCTTCTTCTTCTTTTTCTCTCAACCTTTATCTTCTTATCAAGATAACCTCTAGAAAATCAAAAAAGATCTCAAAAAGTCAATAATGTTATTCCGGACACTATTTGAGAAACAGAATCCCAGGAAGGAGAGGTGACTTTCATGAGGCTGATAACTTGCTATTAGAAATTCAAAAAGATGTCTTTGGATCCCCAGTTTAGGCTTTCTCTGAGGAAGCCTTTCGGTCTCCTAACCACTAAGAAATGACTGTCCCCTAAAAATAACACACCATTTATATCCAGGAAAGAGTCATGTCTAAACAGGCAGTGGTCCTGTATCAAAAGAAGACGGCTACTTGGGCTCAGGAGCAGTCAGCAGGCTGCTAAGGATGCTGAGCTGCTGTTTTCTTCCCATGACGCTGGTGAAGATTTATGAGGTACATGGGAAATCTTGGCCAAACTTTCCTCCGGCAATGTTGGATCAGATCCCTAAGGGTTTCTTGCAGCTATGAAGTGTTAACATCTTAATATCCTAGGGACACTTGAACTGACTTGACTGAAGATATCTAGGACTTCCCAAAGCTTCCCTATAAGGGATTAAACTTCATAGTTTGAGATATCCAAACATGATAGATTTGAACAAAGCAGAGTGAGCTATAACATTTCATTTAAAAAAAGAAAGAAAAAAAAAAAGTACACTGGGTTGAAGATTAGTGAAGTCTCTGTAAGTCCTGAGGGGAAAGATCACCTGATTTAATGGAAAAGCACTGAACATGCTTAGTGGCAACACTGAGCAGTAGGGCCCACTGCCAGTCTTTTCATCTTTTAATTCTGTCAAAGTCAAGCTGTTAATCAACTGCTGAACACTTTCCATCATTGCCACGTTCTTTCCTTCAAGAACCAATGAACTATCTCAATTCCAACATTAAATCAAAGGAGTATCATTTTTGACATGTAGAGCTTTCAGATTAGTAATGAATCAATTTAAAAGGAAAAGGGGAAAAGACAGAAAAACAGGGGTCAGTGGGTGTTGTCTTTGCACTCCTGACATCCTGGCCTGCAAGCTGCTTTCCTTTGAAATGGCAAGAAGAAACTGCTCTCAAAGGACTTCTCTCATATGCTGCCAATTGCAAGGGGAATATTTTTCAGGGGATGCTTGTCTGGTCCGACTAGAACTTGTCTCAGGGTGTGTCCTTAATCCTTCAAGAGGTTTGCCCCAGCAAGACTGCATTCATTGGGCAGAGAGAAAGAGAAAGAGAGAGAGAGACAGAGAGAGAGAGAGAGAGAGAGAGAGAGAGAGAGAGAGAGAGAGAGAGAGGGAGAATGCAGAGCTGGCAGTCAGTGGGAGGTTTTTCTACACGGATGTGCACCTCCCACGTGCTCTGGTCACAGACACGACTGGGCTGGTGAGAGGGCCCAATGACGGAACTGTGCCAGGCCCAGACACAAGTCTTCCATTCTGACACGGAGTGCTGCCAAGCGGGAAGGAACCACATCCTTCCTCATCCTAAGTCCTCTTCTTAAATTGAGTAGTTGTTCAGAAGGGGGAAGCGCAGGGGGGAGAGAGGAGGCGACATCACTAGTTGGTGTTGATTACAACAAGGGGAAACCTTTATTCCCCATATAAAGTTTCTGAGTGAATTCAAGACAGAATCTCAAGGCCGGAAAGATCTTTAAAGGTTATTTTGATTCAAACCCCTTTTTCCAATATTCAAATCTCCCTATAACATCCTCGCCAAGGGGACCCTTTAAATGTCCTTAGTGATGGGGAACTCATTACCCAGCTAGTTTTCATATGGCCCTGACTGGAACAAATGGATCAGTGTGTTGAGCTAGACTTTGATCCTCTGCAGTTTTGATCTACTTGTCCTGCTTGAGGTCTCTGGAGCTGAGTCAGGTAAGCATCCTCTCTTCCACAAACACCTTGGGACTCTGAGTCTAGTGCTCCCAATATCCAAAAGCAGAATTTTCCTATCTCCATAGATCTCAGTTTCAAAAATGGGAAAGTAAGACGTTTGAGAAGCACTCATTCCCTTCTCCCACTTCCCAACCCTCAAAGTGAGACAAAAATACTGAGGAAATAAAAATGTCACAGAAACAGGAACAAGCTCCATCCACTGATTAAGGTATCCCCCATGGTGTTTGAGAATAAAAAGAAATCGAAAAGGAAGTGATAAGAGGCCAGAAACTAAGATGGTCAGTGATTCTGGCTCAGTCCACGATGGGCTTCTAGAGAATTATCAGAAAAATCATAGTAACTAAACATCTGTGACAGGATATACCTGCTACAAGATGGGCTGGACCCTGATGAGCAGGGTCAGCAAAGCACCTCATGAGCTTAGGTGAGAGGATCATGTGAAATGGATTTATAAAGCCCCTGGCATAGCATAAATCACTCCAAGTTATTAGCTATTGTTATTTGTGTATTACTACTAGAGGTCTAACCTTTGATTCTCCTCAACATTTCCCTACATACTGTGTTGAATACAAGGAGGTAGAAAATACAAGAATCTGGTAGGGAGCAATGAGGTCCATTCTTACGTGAGAACCAAGAAAGAGAAGGAATAGGGTACATTAGAAAGTGCACTGTAACAGAAGCCAAAGGCCAGTTACAGGCAGGCGTGGCCAACTCTAAACTGTCATGTTCCTCAGGGCCTATTTGCAAAGCTGAAGGTTTAGGCTTTTTGACCCTAGCCATCTAGTATTCCCTGAGAACCACTCTGTGTACTCCACTGAATGACATCTGCAAAAGCTTGGTTTCTCCATGCCTCCTCCTGTTCCCCCAAGTCCATGTCTCTATATCATTAGCTCCCCAGAGTAAGAATCTGGGGGAGTAACCTCATTTTGTCTGCCCTATGGAGTCTCTTAGAGGACAAACCACTGCAAACGTGCATTGAGTGGAGGTTATAAGGATTTCTAGTCACTTGCTATTGGCTGTTGAAATTTCAGGCAATATATAGCACTGCTGTAAGCTGTGTTTTAAAAAGACAAGTGAAAGTTTAGTTGTGTCTTGACAAGTAGGAAGGAAGAAGAAAAGGCTTTTAAATATTCAGGAGTATGTGCTGGGAAGTGCTGACAGGGAAAACTGGGGGAATGACCTAATTCAAAGATGTGTGGACCTCCCAGGGAGGTTAAGGTACCTGCTCAGGTCTGTTTTTGTGAAGGCACTTTCTTCTTTACCTTGCATTTGATGGGAGGCAGTAAAAATACTACAGGGCCAAGAGGAATCAAGACAGCTAGAACTGTACCACCTGGATCACTAGAAGCCTGCTATCTGGGTGGAAAGAGACCTTGATAGTAATGAAGTCCAAAAACTAATGGACAGATTTAGAACAGGGATACAATGTGACCAGAGATGTGTCCCACGAAGATTATCAGGCAGCGGCGCATAGAGTGAAATGGGAGGATGAGTAACTGAAAGCTGCTCATTGACTATATGGAACTTCAGTGAGCCCTCCTGAACCATGGAGGGTGAAGTGGCCACTCGATGATCATCTCAACCTCTGAGCTTCAGTTTTGTCACTTATAACAATTCAGAACAAACTGACCTTACAGAGCTATTATTGAATAAAGTGACATAATGGGCTTGTAAGCAGTTTGCAAATTGTTGGGTACTTGGACATACATAAGGAAATACTCTCACTAGCACACAGTAAAGCCAAAAAGCCTTATTTTTCTAAAGGAAAAGTAGTAACCATTTATCTTTAGAGGACCCACATAAAGTGGCTAAAGAGCGAATTTCATTTAAGTCAATGTTCCAGTTGTATATAAACTTCCCCTTGCTCTTCAGGCACTAGAAGCAGAAGCACTGACAATTTTAAAGAAGTTATCTAGCCATCTCATCAGGGCATCATAGTTCATGATATTTTCCATAGATTAAGATTGCTTTGGCTTTGTAATGCACACTAACATTTTTATTCCCAGGATGGTCTTGAGCAAGCTCATAGGAAGACTCTGGGTCACCACCCTCATTGAGGGCAGAAGAGACCTCTGGAATTGCAATATTTCCCTGGATTATTATAGAATTCTCATTACTTGTTCCACCTATTCCCTCTTTAATTACCAACGTTTCCCCACACAATGACAGATCTGTCTAAAACACAGATCCGATAATGACCCTTCTTTGCTCAAGTATATTCATTAAGCCAGATGTGGTGACCCACACTTGTAATCCCAGTACTTGGGAGGCTGAGCTAGGAAGATCACAGGTTCAAGGCCAGACTCAGCTACTTAGTGAGGTCCTCCGCAACTTAGTGAGACCCTGTTTCAAAAATAGAAAATAAAATATAGCTGGGGTATAGTTCAGAGGTAGAATGCTCCTGTGTTCAATCCCCAGTACAGAGAGAAAGAGAGAGAGAGGAACATTCAGTGACTCTTCTTACCTTATAGGATTAAGCATAAACTTATCAACAGTATACTTAAGATCCTTAACAATACAGCTTTTTTTTTTCCTTTGCAGTGCTGGGGATTGAACACAGAGCCTTACACATGCTAGGCCAATGCCTGGCTGCTTAGCTACACCGCAAGTTTTAAAGTCTGATCATCAATGATCACTGTGTTCATCTTCCATTTCCCAGTCAAACAAGGCTCTTCCCAAGGAAGATGCTTGCTTAAGTTTTTGGTCTCATCCTCTTCTCTGGAGTATCACTTGGTGGCAGTTTTAACTGTGCCAACTTGCTTAAACTAGAGTTACATTTCCCAGAATTCCCCACTCTAAGTGGTTTCCAGTTCAGGTTGACCATAGGGAAATTCCCTGGGGCCCATCCAGGACCAGGAGTCCTACTGCAGTTAATGTACATCGTTGCTGATTGCTGGCTCACCTTCACTTCCACCGTTCTTCCAAGTCTCACCAGATCTGCCTTTCAACTTTTCCCACTCTGTGTTCCAGGCAGGGCAGAAGCACCAGTTCCTGCTGTAGGTCACCACAGCAGCAGGGCCGAGTTCAGTGAGGGACAGTGCAGGTTGTGATTTGTCCTCATGGCTTCTAGACTGCTCTCTTCCACTTCACGCCTGCTTACCTGCCATGGGCAGAGGCAACAGTCTTCCAAAGCCCTCTGCACCAGCTCCTTCTCAGGGTCCTTGGGGAGTGACTTTTATCTCCCAAATGTCCTCTCCTGCATCTTTAAGTGCCCACTTTCTCCCACAATTGTAGCTCTCTCCAATAAATCCCATATTCCACATCATTCATATACACCCACATCACTTCTGTTCTCCTGGTTAGACCCTAATTCACATAATATTCCTTTTCACCAATTTTTTTCCATCCAAAACCTGCCCATCACTTCAAGAACCACTTCAAACAGGACTTCCTCATAAACTCCTTCCTGAGCCTAATAGTTGTCCTTTTTTTTATGAAATACCAAAATGTTTTATTATATATGTATTAAAACTTAGATACTCATACTATTTCAATTATTTATAAGTTGTACTACAAACCCCTGTGTATATTTGATCTTTCATAATGGTCTATAAACTTACTCTTTAGAATTTGAGTTTTTGTGATTTTTTTTTAATCTCTGCATCTTCCTAGTGACTTGCCTTAATAGAGTTCTCAGAAAATGATACTACTCTAAAGAGTAAATGAATTATCTCTGCCACTGCTCCTTGTTTGCTCACACAGGTAACTGAAAACCAGTACTACTATGCAAGATAGCACCTTATTTATATGAAGACTGGTTTTGGAGCCCCTGCACCTCTCAATTCCTTTCATTCAAAGAAAATTCTCTCTAATCTACTTGTGACACAGTTTATTTTTATCGTTCACATAGGTCTGACAAACATGTTGCCCGGCTTCCTAATCTATGTTAAAATAGGAACTGCACCTTATGTGGGGAATAGAGAAATAACTGCTAGAGAAAGATGAGCTGAAAGCAAAAACTAGCCAACAATAAGAAAGAGAAAGGACAGAAAATTTATGGAAGTATACCAGTCTGCAGCCATTTGGTATACGGGTAAATGATCTCACCTCAATAAATTCTAAAGGCATTACAGTCCACTCCAATAAACTGTCCTGAATAACCAAGATTAAGTAATGCTGCATATTTTAGAATAATCTCTTTCTGAAATACTTTTCAAAGCAAAAGTTTAAAAAGAAAGGCATATATTGAAATCTCGCCATTTTTAATTATCTCACAGTAGCAGAAGACTATTTCTTTTCTCATTCTTAAAATAGATATGAGTGCCAACTATGAATCAAATATCACATTCTCTCTTCTCTCTCTCTCCTCTCCCCCCCTCCCTCTCTCCCTCCCTCCCTCTCTCCCTTCTTCCCTCCCTCTCATACATATACACACCTTTTCTCAAAGGAAATCATTAAACATTGTCAGGTTCCCTTAAACACCTGAACTCTATGTGGGAGATGTGAGAAGATGAAAGTTACCCTCTCTAGTTATCCCATAACAACAATAAAAATAAAATAGTCCTTGTAAATGCTATGCTATGAATGTGTCTCCCAAAGTTCATATGTTGGAGAACTGATCTGCACTGTATAGGGAGATGGGACCTTTAAGAGGATGAGGTCATGAGGCTGCTGTGCCCTCCTGAATGGATGGATGCCATTATAGTGAGAGTGGATTAGTTATGCAGGAAGTGGGTCCTGATACAAAGATAAATCCAGCCTCTTTTTCTCTTAAGAATATGTATGCTTTCTTGTCTTTCCATCTTCTGATGAAGCACGGTGGCCTTGCCAGATGTGGCCCACTCAATCCTGGACTTCCTAGGATGCAGAATTACCAAAAATAACCTCTGTTCTACATCAGTTACCCAAGCTCAAGTATTCTGTCATAACAGCACAAAATGAACTAAGACAATACAGAAGCACCATCCTGGTTTTTTACAATGAAGCCCACATATGCAGATAACAAAACAGGACTCAGCCCATTGTTACTGGCTTCTTCTGGAGCAAAACTGCCCAGTAGAATAAATATTTTTGCCTTCCTTATACAACCTCTGTCTCGTTTCTCTGCCAAACACCACTTTACTGCAGGGGAGGCCCCTGGAGAACCCATAGGTGTTGCAACTCTGCACAATTTGTCTTTGAAGAAAAATGTGGCAAAACAGAAATAAGAAATATTTAATTTTATCATCACAGCCCCCAATGCATACATGGAGACAACTATTTTTTTTTAGTTGTAAATTAGACTTACAACTAAATGTAAAATTTGCATAGGACTGCAGTAATGACTGAGATAATGAAATGAAGCAGTCAGCACAGCTCTGGGCACACCAGAAACCCTGGATCAATATTAGGTCCTAAAATTCCAGAAAGCTCAGTGAACTAGCCTCCTTAAGCATCATCTGAGGCAAAATGTTGGTCTGCTGTTGCTTGTCCCTCATCACCCAGGATGCTCCAGGGCCATTGCTGGAATACAAAATAACTTTCCATCTACCAACTCAGGCTGGGGAGAAGGATGGGCAGAGTTGAAGCGCTGCCTGCAGGTATGTTAGAGGTTTACAGGGGAGAGACAGGGCAGTCACACAGCACCTTTTGCTCATGTGCAGTTCCCCAGATCTAGCTGTTCTTCCAGTAAAGAGGGCCTTTTAGAATCCATAGTGCATGTTGTGCCATGGGCAGGGTGCCAGAATGGGCCCCAGAACAAAATTAACATCGCTGATTATGATTGGATCTTTGGCTTTGATTTTTTAAGGGGAGTTAATAAAACAAGCACAACTAAAAAAAAAATGCCTGTGTAGAGAAGTCTAAGCATGTTTGGGGAGGTTATTTTAGTTCAAAATCAGTAATAAAAGCAGCTCAAATGGACTGAGCACTAATTACATTCCAGGCACTGTGCTAAGTACTTTATATGCATATTTTATTTAATCCTCACAGCAGCCCTAACTTGGTGCCAAGAACACAGATGAGGAAACAGGTTTAGCGATGTTAAGTAATTCTACCATATCCCAGAAGTAGTGAGTCACATTTACCTTTCCAGGTTGCCTCAGTTGAAAACCCAGGATTTTACCACTAAATTCTAATGAAATGATACCACCTGGAAGAATAGGTCACATCTCCATTCACTGATTAAATACACTCATTGAGCTATTCCTTCACATAAAGCACCATAAAGTAAGTAAGACAAATAGAGATGAATAAATATGCAGCATCACTTCCTACTATCAAAGTGCAGAATGGGATGATAACAAGGCGTGCTCAAGTTCAAATATGGGCTCTGCCACTGATTGACTCTATGACATCGGGCCTCAGTTTATTCTTCTATAAAATGTTGATTATAACTTGCCTGCCTCCCTGGGTTATTCTGAGACTGCAAAGCTAGTATTTATAAAGCATTGGCAAGGCATTTTTAACTCATATCATTAAGAGACATATATGAGACTGTATATGCATGGGCTAGTACAGACCTCATAAGGGAGATGGGCTGTAAGCCACTTCTTTGAAGAGTTAGGTAACATTTAAACATATAGAGTCATAAATAAGTAATTGATCTTGTATAGAATTAAATTTGCTCACTCTTCAGTACAGCAGATTGCAGAAACTGGTAGCTGAAGTTTTATAAGGAAATAACTCTAGGCCCAATATTTTGGGGGACTGATTATATAAAACACCTACACAAGGACTGTAAAATTTCCAGCTGAATTGAACTGAGCAACAGTGCACACATTTCCTTCCACTGCTCACTGCATTTGGAAGTAAGAATAGTATCATTTGGAAAAAAAAAAAAAAACAAAAACAAAGGAATCTGGACTTGCCTATTTTACCTATTTTTTTTCCCCTTTGAGACATGGTAAAGGAAATGAGAGGCTATGAGTGGCACATCAATGGAACTAAGATGTCTTTCTCGTCTGTTTATAAAAGTCCAAGTAAGATCAGAGTGCTTCATCTCTTCATCTTATGAATAAGTTCCTCCATCTTCCTTCTCTCTGTTCAATGTTCCACATGTTAAACCTGATCAACACCCCATTTCTGTCCTTTCAATGACAGCCTGACACACTTTACATAAAATCCAAACTCCTTACTATGGCCTGCAAGGCCAGTCTGACCCAACCTCTGCCTATGGTAGGAACTGACTTCCAGCCTCTCTCCCTCTCACCCAGCCACAGCCTCTCATTTATTCCAGCTCTTTCGCTGGCTTTTTGCCTTCTTCAAATGTCACCTTCCCAGAGTTGGCTTTTCCTGACTACCTTATTTAAAACTGTCCATCATCCATGATCCCCAAAGTTGTTGTTTAAATCTTAGCCTCTCCTTTCTTAAATGATCTGTTTTTCTTCTCTTGTCTATTTATCTGTTTCATCTTTCCCTCAAATTGTTACTATCAGATTCAAACAACAAGCCATCACTTCAACACCTTTACTTCCTAAGGCTTTTTTACACAATTCCAAAATAGGTAAATAGAGATAAGTATATTTACGCACAGATATGCACACATTCATATACGTGTACATGCAAATTATCATTATCATTTCAGTATTATAGATATAAAATTCAACGTTACACACATATACACACATACACCTCTATATGCATTTGTATATGTAAGTATATAAGTGTGTGCACATATAAATATATATAATAAATTTTATTTCAGTATTACATGTATACATATTTCCTTATTCTGTTTCATATATTTATTTCTACTTCTGGAAGACCCAAAATCATACTGCTATTTACCCATGCACTCATTTATTCATCAGTGACTCATGAATGGTTATTTGCTATTTGCTACACACTATTCTAGGCACCTAGGATACAGGAAAAGGAAAACAAATATCCTTGACCTAATAGATTTTACATTCTAGGAGACATGAAATATAAAGTAAATAAAAGACTAAATAAAATAACTAATATGGGGAAGTGCTATCTATTTATATAGACGCTAAATAGGACATGCTTATTACCAATTTACAGAGGAGGGAATGAAGTCTGGACAGGCCAAGCAAGCAGTATCTACGATCCAAATCCGGCCCCAAATCAGAGTCAGTCAACTTTCCACTACCTAATGTACCCATTTGGCCCCCTGTTCCTATTGTTCTCACTCTACAATTGGAAAACTGAAGTCAAAATCTTCCATAAAAGTATGCTTTACTGTGTATTATCACTCTCAAGTCTCCACCATTTCTATAAAGTGAAATAACTCCTATATTTCATTGAAAGGCAAAGATTTAATTCTTTTATGATTAAAAAAGATTTCATTCTTTTGTGATACAGAGTTTGTTTTATTATTTTTAGAGGTTCTAATTTTCTTTCCCAACAAATAAAGGTAAGCATGTCTAACCTATGTCAATTTTCTCTTCCCATCCCCAAGCTTCAATTCCAGAGGGGTTAGGGTCTACAGGTCAGAGGAATGTGGCAGAATCACATCCCTAAGGGCATAAAGATGTTTTTATGCATCTGACTCTTAGTGCAGTGCTCGGCTGTGATTCTCCTCAAGGCCAACGAGGCTGCCAGGTGTCTGTGACTTATAATGTTCCACATCCCAAGATGGGCAGAAGCCTCTGTGGAAAGAATTATGTTCTGCTCTTAGCCTTGCGTGGGATCTCCTATGGCATCACTCTGTAGCTACATACTCATAGCAACTATCTTACAGTGCATCGTATCCACATCCGCATTTCAGATAGGAAAATAAGGAGACCTGGAGGAAAAAAAAAAAACAAGTAACCAGCAACAGGGCTGGTGGACTTGATGGCTGAGGGAGGAAACACAGTCTTGGACCACACAGTCTTGGACCACACAGTCTTGGAGTTAGGAAGCCAGAATCCAAGTCTCAGCCCCACTATTTACTGTGTGCATGGCCTTAGCAGATATTTAATCTTGGTGAGGTGCAGCATGAAAAATACTGACAGTACTATTCTAATTTCCTCAGAATTATTGTAAAAAGGACTTGTGTGCTAGATAGGTAGAAACCACAGTACCTGCTGGATGTAAACTAGATATGAAAGGTTACCTGTGCTTATGTTCAACTGATGCCAATTATATCAAATAATAGCTAGCCTGATGTGAATTCTTTGCTACTTTTAGAAATCGTGAGATCAAAGCTCACTATAGCTGCTGACTTCCATGGAAACTTCCTACTTTCTCTCAAGCAATTTATTTATGACACTCGACACTGGCCTTGCTGTCAATATATGCAAGCAGGTACTTCAGTGTCATCCCTCACTGTGTTTGCTGCAAAATGTCCTTTATTATTAGGAACAAAATGTGTTTTCCCATCACTGAGCCAGCAACATCCAATATTCTTAGAGTCTGTAACTCCTTATCATTTGTCTGATTCTGTGACCACAAGATCAAAGGGAATTCAAAGTATGTTATTTGTCTATGTAGGTAACCTTTAAGACAATTAATGCTATGATAAATTAGAAGAAAAGTGGAATGCTAATTCTGGTCCTGGCTGACATCAGTATTTTGTACTTTGTATATACAGGGTACCATGCTAGATACAGGGAGGAATAAATCACACCCTCAGCTACTTAGGTGCTAATCGGGGGACATAAGCAAAGGCACAAATGGCCCACACTTGAAGTAATTCAAAATAGAGATAGAAGATGTTATAAGCATTTAAGAAGGTTTCATGAACTAAGAAGGTTCAAAAAGGGATTTGAGCAGCATATTTGGAAGGAAAGCAGAGGAGAAAAGAAAGCAGGCAAAAGCTAAGGTAGTATGGTGTTAGGATACAGGGAGAGGGAATTTATTAACATAGTTATACAAGTGCTCAGAGTATCCAGTAAATTCAATGGAGTGAACCAAAAGTCTTCACACTCAAGCACACAATGGATCTAATCTTTACTAACTGGATAAATTTGGGCAAGACTGTCTCTCTGAGCCTCAGTTCTTTCATCTAGAAAAGGCAGACAACCCTATATATGTGAGAGTTATTTTTGTGTGTAAATGAAATGACAAGAGTCCATGCACCAATGAATGCTGATTTCCCTTGCCTTCCTCTGTTTGCCTGAAAAATACATCTCCTGGGGGAAAAAAACAAGGGTATTTTCTTTTCAGCCTCCTTTCCCCCTTCTAGCCTTGACTTTTCTTGACTTTTGCAGAGAGATGTGATTATAGAATTTCAGTTGAAAGGAATCTTGAAGAAAAATACACAATGCACTGTAGCAGAAGAACCTTAGAGATCACCTAGTTCAGCTCTCTCTCACTGTAGGCCCAAAATAGAGTCCTTTCAGTCACAGGCAAAGTAATACCAGGATTAGGATGTCAGGGTGTGGATGGGATGGACCAGAGGTCTTCCTCCTGATCCTCAGTCCTAATCCAGAGGCAGGACAATTTAAGTTTCTTTCTAATTCTAAAATGAAATGCATAGATAAGTCTCAGCATCGTTACAGTCTTTGTGCTACGTAGGATGGGTCATGCTACTTAACTGCTATGAGCCTCAGTTTTCTCGAAATACATGCAGGATTATTGCAAGGATTCAAGGAGATGATATATGTAAAACACTCAGCACAAACCATGATGGAATTCAATAAAGGGTAGCTGTTAAATTCTGATGACCATAATTTAACAGACTAATAAATTGAAGGAATTGCTGGCAGAAGAAAGAATTGGTATTTATTAAACACTTCCTATGAAAAAGTGCTGAGATAAGGACTTGAGGCTCTAAGTCGCATCAGCATCCCTATTTCCTAGCTGTAGAGCCTGAGGATCATGCCTACAGAAGAGCTTGCCTTGGGTACCTGCCAGACTCTAGAACTCACACTGCTGCAGCTGCTACAGAGAGGTAAAGCCAGCCTAGAAGGAGGTCTCTAACCATTCCATCAGCATAAACAATGCAGTCAAAGTTTTAAAAAATGAGCAAATGAGAAGCTAACCTGAATTTATCCCCCAAAATGTCAGACACCAAATGTTCTGTAACCTTCCTGTTCTTTGGTGGGTTTTTTTTTTCCTTCCCCCACAGAACAATTTCCAAAATGGGCAAAGAGCACAGAAGGTGGCTCTCTTTAATATTTCACAGGCAAGGCAACAGTGACTCACCAGATCCTACATCTGTGTCACCAGCAAAAGCCTGATGAAGTTGAGCAACAAATGAAATTGTGTGTACACTGGAGGTAACCTTTTGTATTCCCCTTCTGCCTCCTCCTCCCATTTTTTCCAGCTACATTCTGCTTTCCTTACTACACTATCTAAGTTGAGGCTGATCATCTACCTTTGGGCAAATGCAGACATATACTCCCAAATGCCAGCACCAAGGAGCAAAACATCTCTCCTGGAACTGCATTTGCAAGCCCATCTGCTGGCTACAAAGGAGAAAAACCTGATGGCTTATCAAGAGTTCCCATGGATAAATGGCCCCACTGCCTGGGCCAGAAACAGATCTGCTCTTCTTCCTACAGACTCCCACAGTCGTCAATTTCTATAGAAGGACTGAAACTCCAGACCAATGATTAGCATCAAGAGCAAACAGTGACTTTATTTTTTTTTTCCAAAGGCTTCTTTTGCATATTTTTCTCTCTGTTCTCCTCTTTATCCTTGGAACTTGTGAAAGGACTGAATAATGCTGTGGCTGTTCATGGCATTTGTTCCTCAATCTTCTCGCCAGCCTTTGAACTATTACAGGATGGCAGAGGAGTAGAGGGGGAACCCTGACATAATTCTGAACTTTATGCATTCATAGTATCTTTCCTCCTAGAAGTTGAATGTCTATCACATCAAACACATGAGAGTAAGAAAGTTGCCTTCCTTAGAGATCATTGCTTTAATCTCTCTCCTGAGAGTCAGCTCCACTAAACTCTACAGAGCCATGTCGAAGGCCTGTTCTCTTCCCAAGGAAAGAGACACTTAGTGACAAAAAGACACCCAAGAATTGCCAGTCAAATAAGGTCAACTCAACAACTGAAGCACATTATTCAAGATCTCACTGGAGAGGTGGTAGGGTATTACTGGGAAAGCCTTGAACTAGAAGCCAAAAGGCATGCACAACTTTACCAGGGCCGAAATTTACCAACCATGTGACCCACGGCAACCACTCATTTCTCTGAGTCTCATTCCAGTTTTCTAGTCAATCAACAGAGACTAGCTAAAAATAAGTATCATTTAATGAGCAACTATATACTACCTGTGTTTGACATTATTCCACTGAATTTAATCCTCATACAAATCCTTGAAGTAAGCAATTTTATTTCATTTTAGAATTGGGCAGACAGGGGGTCTAAATAGTGAAATAAATTGTTCAGTACCAGAGATGGAATTTGAAATCAAGTAGTTTTTAATCACAAAATATTGGTCCTTCTACCATTAATATGCCAGCCATGCCATTCTCTCAAGGCTATTGCAAGTAACAAGGAAGAAAATATATGTGGAATGAACTTTGAAAATTTTAAAGTTTTATATGATATATATATATATATATATATGTATATATATATTATATATATGTATATATATATTATATATATGAGATTTGGGTAACAACAACAAATAATATGTATAATAATAGAAAGCATACAACTGGGCATCCTTTCTTCAAAGAACAATACCCAAAAGGAATTTGCTTTCAATCTCCCTTTCATCCCCTTGTTCTGACCTTATTTTGAACATTCTTTTCCCCACCTGCCCCTGGTCTCTCAGGCACACATTCAGATGTGTCACAGCCAGCTCATCACAATGCATGTACACGGAACAAGCTAATGGAAGCAAGTGATCCCATCCTCTCAAATGCTCGGTGTGGGAGGTACCTGAGTAGGTACCACCGGCCTTTCACCTTCTCTCAAGAGACATTGCATGCCTTCTCAAACTCTCATCAGGACTATATGAAAATGCTATGGCCTATGAAAGAGGCAACTGACTATAAATGCTAAACATTAAATCAGGGAGTTATGACAGAGCCAGTAGAAAATATTAAATAATTGTATGAATCAAAATAAAATCAATTGTCCTGGGCAGGGTAGGCCCATCTGAAGGAAGCTATTTAATATTATAATACCAATAATACAGGAAGACTAGTGTAGGCCCCTGGGTGTGTTTGTGTTTAAATAAAGCAAGTTAGTGTTCAGAAGGGACTAAATTTAGTGGCATCCCTGCACAATCCAAGAGAAATACATGATATTTCTTTATATTAGCTGAAAAATATAAAGTTGCTTGAATGGGCTAAGAGAGGAGGAACAGGAGGCTCAGCACTCTATAACCTCCCTGTACTTCCAACTTCCTCTTGTCCTTTTTACCCTGGATCCAATTCAAGACCCTCTTGGTCAATAAAGGATGCCTCAGATCAGGGCAGCTCACAGGCTTGAGGCTTGACCTAAAACTAGTAGGAAATTCACATCACTAAAAAACATCAATTTTATATTCCAAGTCAAGCATCCATGATCCAAGTCACACATGAACAACATTGAAAAAAGACTTACTATAAAAGAATTGGTCCACCTCCAAAAAATAAAACATCACATTTCCAGATTAAAGAAAAAAAAAAAAAAAAAGAAAACAAACAAAAAACCTCGACAGCCTAAGGTAGTAAGGAACCACCTTTCTCAAAACCCTGTGTCTCTAGGATTACTATGTCACAACATTTACAATAGTTGCCATCAGTTTCCAATCACTAAGCTAAACATGTAACTTCAATTGCCCCCTTTTATAATTTCAACTAACCTAAGGGCTCACTGTGGCCACTATAATCTCCATTGGGGGTGGGGGAGTGGGGAGAACAGTTTTAAAGGGGTGGCCTAATTTGCCCAAGTTCACACAGATAACACAGGGCACAGCTGGAAACAGGTAAACCCTCCGTTTTCAGCTGGTAGCTATCCCTGGCGTCTGCACAGCACAGCAGCAAAATGCTTCCCCTGGCGCCCTGGTTCACAATTTCACAACCAGGGGGTGGAGGGAAGACAGGTTGGGGACTGGCTTCAAGGAAACAGCAGAAGTTTGCTTTTGTGATTTTTATTTTCTCTCTCAGCCTCCTGGATCCCTCCCAGTACCTAGGAGTGGGAAGGGGCTATGTGGCTTCATGAAGTCAGCTGTCCCTTAATGAGGGACATCTTATGCCCACAGGGCCAACAGTTCTGCTCTCTCTGGGGCTGGAGGCAGGACAGGGAGCACCACAGGAGGTCCCCAGTACCCCAGCGTCCCTTACCTCGCCCCCAACTCCGCCAGAAGCCTGTCGGACACCCCCGGCAGAAGCATCCTTCCGAGAAAGCAGGTCATGAAAAGAGGGAGTAAGGCTGCTGGCAGCCTTTACCCAGGCTGTCACAGCTCAGGGTTGGGCGACATGATACCGAGTGGGCATGCTGGGACACACTGCCTCCTACTATCCTCCACGCTTATAGCAGCGCTCCGGAGCAGCCAGGCGGGGGACGGGGGGGTGGGGGGGAGATCACTCAAAGGGCTGAGAATGGGCACAGCAGCGCTCAGATGTCCCACCACCATTGCGTTACTTAATCCCTCAAAGCAAAAATGGGGCTCTGGACCGCTGGGTTCGAGTCCCAGCCGCCTCACTGAGTGCTCTACCTTAGCGGCTGCCTCGCCCCGGGCCTCAGTTTCCCCTTCTGTAAAACAGGAGGGTCGAAGGAGAGGATCTCTAAGAGTCCCTCCACCCTGAGTTTCTGCGGCTGGTCATTCCTCCCAGCCTTCGCCGCAGCGCGAGACTCACCTTCCCTCGGAAGCCGAGCGGGTGCGGCGACAGTGGCGGGATGGGCGGAGGGTCGCCGGGCACAGCTGCTTTCTGCGCTCCGGGCCGAAGCGAAGCTCCAGGGACCTGGATCCCGGCCGTCCTCCCCTATGAGCCTCTTACTTTCCACCGCACTTTCTTTTTCCTCCTTCGGGGCTCCTCCCCCAGCGCCGCGCGATTGGCCGCGATGCTGTGGCTCAGGCTCCACCCGCCGCCTCGGCTCGCGATCCACCCGCGCACCGGGCTTCCCGAGCCCCGGGCCTGGGGCGGCTCGCTGGCCGGTCCCGCCCCAGGAGGAGCCCCGCCGGGCCAGCCCGCCAGCAGATGCAAGGCTGCGCTCGCCCGCTGGGTCCCCCGCGTCCGGCCACAGCCTGGGCTGGTCTGAGCGCGGGGAAGGGAGATCTTCGTCTTGCAGCTAGCTTGGCACGCTGCCAGGCGCTCTAGGAAGATTACCCCCGCCCCCGGCACACACACAGAGGCACGCACGCACGCACTCTACACATAGGCGCACACATGTGCCCTGCAAGACTGTGATCTCTCGCTGTCGAGGTCCAAGCCACCTGCCTTTTCTCTCCCTTTGCATATATTTAGCTGCCATGCAGGGAGGTCGGGAGTCAATCCAGGCTACATGTGAGAGCCCACTATGTGTCAAGCACAGAGCGCAACAGGAAGAAACAGGACAGCCATCTGGGCAGTCCGGAGCTCTTGCTCCGCTACAAGTACAGTCATGAGTACAAGCAGCAACGGGTCAGGACTGGATCTGCACTGTTCCCTGGTGAATAATCAGTGCCTAGCACAGTACCTGGAACAAGGTAGGCGCTCAGTACGTGTATGGTGAATGAGTGAATGAATGAATGACTACTAGATTACAGAAGGAAGTAATCCCAAAAGAATATTTTCCCTTTTCATTCATTGTCATCTCTCCAGTTTTCTGCTTCAGCTGCCTCCCACTCTGGAGGGTAGTTAAGACAGAGGGCCCATCACTGACCCAACTAACTCCATTGTGTCCCTCTCTGATTCCATTTTGCCTCTTAAACGTTTTCCTTCTTAGTTCTCCTGAGTTACCCTCTCCTGCAGTTACCTTGGATCCTAGCAACGGGTCTGATGGATAAACATCCTTATGACAAGGAACTGAAACTACCCCCAAGCAACAGTGAGCCTTGCAGAGAGACAAGCCCATGATAAGATATCCCCTCAAGGTCACTTCATAATGAGAATGTTCCCCTAAAAGGAGCAGTTACCCCATGATGATGACAGGTATTGAGGCTGCCCCCTCCGCAGGAGCAATCAGCACCCAATGGGAGCAGAGTTGCTTCCTCAAGCTGTGAGACTTCCCCTGAGCTGTGCAGAAGAGGTCTTGGGATAATGACCAACCAGACCATTGCCTATCTTACTTCACCTACTTTGTCAGCAAATCTCCATCCTTGCCTTTGTTCCCCTTCCTATAAACCCCAAAAGGTCTTGTGAGACCTTTGAAGACAGATCTTAGCACCAGACCTATGCTGTTCTCCCCAGTGTGGCTCCACTGACTAGACTCCTTTCCTGCTTTTACCACTGCTCATCTCTTTGATTGGCATCTTGGGACAGGTGGCTGTACCTAGTCCATTAAAACCCCCAGATCCTCACTCTTTGTAATGACTTTCTTTAAGTCAAGAACCTTCAAGAACCCCTTGTTCAAGAACCTTCTGTCTTTACCTACTGGTAGCCCAGTAGGATTTGTTCCTGATTGGCAAGGCCCTATCAAACCCTGCTCCCATTTCTGAGACTCTCTAGTCAAGGCAATCTGCCAAACTGACTTGCCTCTTACACGTGCCTTGCTCATCGCCATGTCCTTGACTTTCACCCACTAATTGAGCTACCTAATTGAATCTTATTAATTTATTTATTCAGGAAATTGAAATCCAGAGAAAGCAATTAAGGAAAAGGAGAAAAGAATTTAAAGGAAGAAAAAGGGGCTGGGTGAATGGGGATGAAAAGGGAGTTAATAGATGCCAGTCTTGCTTAAGATACAGAGCAGTTTGGAACATAGATGCTGCTCCTGCCCTGGTGAAGCTTAAATGTCAAGGTGAAGTCAGAATGGAATCAAAGCCAAGCAATGGTCATGTTATGTCCCTTCTTGATATCACTTAAGAAAATCCTTCCCAAGCCGGGCACAGTGGTGCACACCTGTAATCCTACTACTTGATAAGGCTGAGAAAGGAGGATCACAGGTTCATAGCCAGCCCCAGCAATTTGGTGAGGCCCTCCTTTCCCAACTTCATGAGACCCTATTTCAAAATAAATTAAAAAAAAAAATAGGGCTGGGGGAGTACCTGAGAAGTAGAATGCTCTTGGGTTCAATCTCCACTATGGAAGGAAGGAAGGAAGGAAGGAAGGAAGGAAGGAAGGAAGGAAGGAAGGAAGGAAGGGAGGGAGGGAGGGAGGGAGGGAGGGAGGGAGGGAGGGAGGGAGAAAGGAAGGAAGCCTCTAAGGAAGGAAATTCTTCCCAAGAAATATTTATTTTTGGATACCTGACACATTGTACAATTGTTACTAGTCCAAATAGGAAATAATTTAAAAGCATTTAAAAAGTTATCTGTATGAAACAAAAATAATCTCTTCTTTGATTCATTATTTATTCATTCATAAATGTATTTCAGGTAAACAATTTTTTCTTATGTAGTATATTTATTAAGCACTTACATAGTGACTACAAAGTGCAGGCACACTCATAATAACTTTGTATATATTAGCTTAACACTCACAACAACCTTTAGGGTACTACTATTATCTCTACTTTATAGCTGAGACAGAAAAGTTAAGTAACTTGGCCACACTACAAGCCTCCAAGTGGAGAATGCAAAATGGGAACCCAGACAGCAAACAGTCATGCTCTGAATCACCCCCTACACATTCTCTTGTGCTACCTAGAAGCCAGGCAGATGATGGTAATTCAGAATTGAATCAGGTGTAGTCCTGTCCTTTAAATAAAAGACTACTCAACTAAATGAAGATCAAAGGCATATAGACATATATAATCATAGTATATTATAATTTGAAGAATTATAAATGGTTGGAAATGAGAATGATTATTTAGCCAATGGTATGCATTTGCTGTCATAATTACAATATTTTGGAAATATATCTGTAAAGATATATTTATAGGGCAGGAGCAACATCTAAGTTTTGAACTGCTCTGTATCTTGCTTTTTTTTTTTTTTTTTTTTTTTTTTTTTGCGGTACTAGGGATTGAACCCAGGGGCATTCTACCTCCAGCCCTATTTTTAGTCTTTATTTTGAAACAGGGTCTCACTAAGTTGTGGAGGGCCTCACTAAATAGCTGAGGCTGGCCGTGAACCCGGATTCTCCAGTCTCAGATTCCCAAGTACTGGGATTACATGCTTGGGCCACCAAGCCTGGCTTTGCAATATTTTTAATGACATTGAGTAAAACTTTTGAAGACACATGGATAGCAGTTGAAGGGAATGGGAAAAATGTTGATATGTAAGGACTATGGAAGTATAGACATAATTTTTCCTTTTAAATATTATTTTAATAGCAATATATCGGTGTAACATTAAGAAAAAGAAGTTTTAAAGTATCCATCTCATAATAGACATTAAAGAAATCATTGTTTCTTGAATAAATGAATGAATGAAACTGCAAACGCATTGCTATTCAGTGTCTAACAGGGCTGAGTGTGTAGGAGTTGTGCAATAAAATATTTTGCAATTTATTGAGGTATTTGGGAAAAGCATTTTTATTTCCTTTTATTCTCTGGTCCTACCTCCACTCTTTCTTCCTATTAGGTATCTTTAATTATTTGGCCAAAACTATAAAGGATCCCAGGTTTTGCTAGTTCTTTTTTTCTTTACTTCTTTTCTTGTTTGAACCCAGAGGCATTCTACTTCTGAAGCATAAGCCCCCAGACCTATCTTATTTATTCTGAAATAGGGATTTGCTAAGTTTCTGAGGATATCCCTGAGTTGCTGAGGTGACTTCAAACCTGTGATCCTCTTGTCTCAGCCTCCCAAGTACTGAGATTACCAGCATGCACCATTCTCCCCCACTTTTCTAGTTCTTTGAATCCCATCCAATCAGTTTTGTCCCTAACACTGCATAATCAAGGCTTCTGATAAGTTCCTCTTTGCCAAATTCAGTGATTCATTTTCAGTCTTCATTTTACTTAAACTATTAGCAGCCTTGGATGTATTTAATTCATTAATCCTTCACCACCATCCTATTTATTTATTTTGTGGTACTCGGAATTGGACCCAGGGGCATTCTGCCTCAGTGCTACAAGCCAATCCTATTTTATTTTATTTATATTTTATTTTATTTTGTCTTATTTTATTTTATTTTCTGTGGTACTGGGGACTGAGCCCAAGGGTATTCTACTTTCAAACTACACCCCCAGCCCTATTTTATTTTTATTTTGAAACAAGGTCTCACTAGGTTGATGAGTCTCACTGTTTGTTGAGACTGTCCTTGAACCTGCGATCCTCCTGTCTCAGCCTCCCAAGTCCTGAGATTATAGACGTGCGCCACCATGCTTGGCTACCTTCACTCTTTTTGACTCTTGTTTTATCTATTTCATCTGTGGTTCTTTATCAGACCATTTTGCTGGATTCCATCTTCTTCACAATCTCTGAGGAAAAGAATTTTGAAGAGTTCAATCTTTGGACTGATTATATTCCCAGTTCTAGGGATTTTATCCAGACATATAGCTTTCTAAAATATCTATATGATAATGACCTGAAAATTTAAATCTACAGCTCAAACCACAAACTATATATAACATATTGCCTCCTTCATATCCTCTCTTGATGCTTCATGTCCATTTCAAGCTTCACATGTTCAAAATCAAGCTCTTTGTGTCTATCCCGCAACAGATCATCTCCTTTCTATTTCCCAGCTTTGCAAGAAACACCATCTTTCACCCATTTCCTTAAGTCAGTGTGTGTGTGTGTGTGTGTGTGTGTGTGTGTGTGTGTGTGTGTGTGTATAGTATTGGATGTTCTACTTCTGAGCTACACCCTCAGCTCTCTCAATTTTTTTTTTTTGTTGTTGTTGTTGTTGAGACAAGAGCTCATTAAGTATCCTAGGGCCTCACCAAGTTGCTGAGGCTGGCCATGAACCTATGATCTTCCTGCCTCAGCCTCCCAAGTATTTGGATTTCAAAAGTGCACCACCATGCCAGGTCTCACTTCACATGGGAAATTTAGAGCCATCATTGAATACTCTCTTTTATTGTTCATATGCAATCCCTCCACAAACCTTCCATTTCCAATGTATTTAAATTATATCTCAAGTAGGGTACCGTGGTACATGCCTGTAATCCCAATACTTGGGAGGCTGAGATAGGAAGATCATGGATGTGTGCCCAGCCTCAGCAACCTCTTGAGGTCCTCTGAAACTTAGTGAGACCCTATTTCAAAATAAAAAGTAGGGCTGAGAGTGTAGCTCAGAAGTAGAATGCCTCTAGGTTTAATCCCCAGTATCACAATAAATACATTAAATTAATTAATTCATTCATAAATAAATAAATAAATCATAAATTGCATCTCACATCCGAGTATGCCATTTCTCTTCTCACCACAGCCAACACAATCTAATTCACTATCATCTTTCCCCTCGCTGGTCTCTCTGCTTCAATTTTTGCCCAAAGAATTAGTTTCTCACATTTTAGAGATCACCATAAATGTAAATAAGAATAAATACAGGCTCCCAATTAATGACAAAGACCCCAAAGCCAGACTGCCTGAGTCCATATTCAACTTCTGTAAGACATTAAACTTTGTTTTGCTTTATTCCATCCCCTGTAAAATGGGGATAATAGTACTATCTGTATGATCATGCTATTTTAAAATTAAATGTGCCTGTGTCAGTAAAATGTTTGGAAAAGGGATTGGCACCTATCAAAGGCTACCTACATATCCATTATTATTTTATACAAAATAGTAAGTTATACTCTTCTCTCAATTATTCAGTGATTTCTCATCATGATTAGATAAATTTCCAAGAATCCTTGTTATGGCCTAGATGCCCCTCCAAGATTCAGCACAGTTATTTCTTTAAGTCTCTCATTGTATGTTCCTTGTCGATGTCCAACTACACTAACATGTTCTCCTCCCTTTGCACTTGCTGTTCTTTCTTCTTCGGTGGCTGTTCCTTCATACCTCACCCCATTTCATTCACAGCTTCGTTCAGGTCACTGCTCACCAGTCACCAGTCACCAGTCACCAGTCACCTTCTCAGTGAAGCCTTTCTCATCAACCATACCCTTTCTTAACAACAACACCCTTTTTGCTTTCTCTCTTAATCATATTAAATTTTAATGTATTTGTTGCTGAATGCCTTTTTAACTAGAAAGCAAACTTCAGGAGGATGATATGACATCTTGCTAGCAAATAGTACTTTATACAAGATACTCATTTAATAAATATTAGTTGAGATATAAATCTAACCCAAAACTTTCATAGTTAAAATAAGACCCAAAGATATTAAGTAAAGAATGTATTGTCTTACTGTGTTGAGAGACCAGAAAAATTGAGAGAGAGGTAGCATAATAAGTAGCCTTTTTTGACTGGGTTCAGGATACAGAAAGCATAGTATAGAGACATTTTACTTTGTATTTTTGGATGGAAGGTGAAGAGCAGGACTGTGTTAAGAGAGAAACACACACACACACACACACACACACACACACACACACACACAGAAGCACACACATGCATGCTACTTATTTCTTCTTTTCTTTTTTGCGGTGCCGGGGATTGAACCCAGGGGCATTCTACCTCTGAGCTACACCCCCATCCCTATTTTTATTCTTTATTTTTTTAAACAGGGTTTCACTATGTTGCAGAGCCTCACTAAATAGCTGAGGCTGGCCGCGAACCCTGGATCCTCCGATCTCAGCCTCCAAAGTACTTGGATTACAAGCATGTACCACCACGCCCGGCCATATTTTTTATTTCACCTTCCATACTTTTTAGGTTCCCATCTTTCCTACCTCTCAGTTCCTTTCCTTCCAATCTTCCAGTGTCCCTACCTGTTCTCTAGTTATGCAAAGTTCCTCTTGAAATACTCAGTTAATGCCTCCCCTACCCACATGGTATATGGGAGGTCTTCCTCATTAATACTTCTGTCCCTGATAAAAGTCCCTATCCCTTCAGTTATGATCAGCTTAGTGTGGAAAAATAAACAGACTAAACAAAATCATTTTAGGATGAAGATTAACAAAAACAGCTGTTTTGTCAGATATATGTGCTCATTTGCCTAAACACATATCTAACTATTAAAACTCAAATGATTAGGAAGAGGAAGTATGGCTGTGTGGAGGGAACCTTTATTCATTTTTATCCCTCAGCTTCACAGACTGGGTTGTAGTCAGTCTTAGAAGAAGAAAGAGGAAAAAGGACTTCTGAATTCCTCCAGAACTCCCTTCGTCTGCACAGGGATGGAACTGAGTCCCAGGAAAGGGCACTACTTCACGTGGAGCTGTCAAAGATAAACACAGCCACAGGTTTTTAAAGTGGTGAAAACAGTTTATTCAGTCACTCCTGTTAGTGAAGGAAAGAACCGAGCTCCGCCCCTATTCGTGCAGAGGTGATGTGTGCATTTTAAAGGGAGAATTGGGGAAGGATAGAGCAGGGGTTCCGTGGAATCAAAGAAGTGAAAAACAATGAGAGGTTGGTTATTATAAATATGATTAGGTCAGGTCAGCTGTGTCTACTAGCTGGCTG
Source organism: Graphiurus murinus (assembly GCA_004027655.1). Taxonomy (NCBI): domain Eukaryota; kingdom Metazoa; phylum Chordata; class Mammalia; order Rodentia; family Gliridae; genus Graphiurus; species Graphiurus murinus. Next base: position 46,026 of record PVLC010004015.1, on the reverse strand, counting down.
TGGTGGAAGTTAGGATTCTATCTACCCACAGAAATTCAGAGACAAGGCTCCATCCTGCCAGATGATTGCATTTAAAGGAATAATTCCCAGGGCCTTCAGAGACACTAGTGAGTTGGAGAAGATACATATTCACAATGATAAGTGCTTTTGAGTCAATGCGCTGAGAAAGGGAGATCAGGAAATTAATCTCAGGTATTGGCTAGAGTGAACAGTGATCTCAATCTCCTGATGGCCTTGAGCTTTCTCAGACAGGCATTTATTTCAATGAGAGGTAGAGGTGGGTCTGGACTCATCCTACAGATACTACCTTATGCTGCCAGAAACCATGCCAGAGTTCAGTTAGGTCTCTTTGAGTTGATACGTACCCTGCAGCTCTCAGAGTTCAGAAGATTCTCCCTCCGGATGTCCACAGTAGAAGAACCAGAACCCCATTCTCTGAGCTGCTTCTTTCAAATTGGCCTCCCTCTCCTCAAAAGGATTGTCTTTGTGGTGCTATCCCTGCAGTGCCACCAGAGGTGCAGATCAGTGACAGGGTAACAGGCAGAGGTGTGTTTTCCAAAAGACAGCCTGATTCTTCCTGGCCTGTGGCCTGATGCTCAAGGAGACCATTAGAAAAGGCCTAATTTTTCTCTCCTGACTTTTTCCCTTCCAAACACAAACTTTGAAGCAAAGGTCAGGATTTTAATAAAGTCTTGGAGGATGGTGATTATGCAGTGTTGACACTTTACTATAGCAGGAAATTTAAAGGCAAGAAGTTTGCATGCAAAAAGGGAAAACTTACCTTTCAGAGTTACAACTTGGCCTTGTAACTAGTTAGCACATTTACTAGCCTCCAGACTCCAAAATCTAAATTGAAGTTATGCTCTTCATATAGATCCCATTACCTGTATTAGCCAATAAGCCAAACCACTGTGATATTCTTTAAGACAGACCCAATATAAGGTGGTCACCATCTGGCAAATAACAACCAGTCAGTGCCAGTTAAAATGATGCTAATATTTGCTCGTTCTACAGCAATATGAGAGAACTGTGCTGTCTAGTTTCTTCTTCTTTTTTTTTTTTCCCTGTGCAGCAACAGGGAGACTGAACAATCCTTTAGCAGAGAGGCATTTGTATTATTCATCTTCAGAGAAGAATTTTCAAATAGTCATATGAGATTCAGGGATTTTGTATAGGATTCTGTCTCAGCCACCAGCATTGAGAAATTTGTTTTATCTTTTATTCATTCATTTATTCAAACATGTGTTGGACATTTGCTCTATATAGGAACTATGTGCAATGCTGAGTTAGGGTAGATGTGATTTCTCCATTATAAACCAGAAGAGAAGAGAGGCCAAGAATATAAAATGTTTATAAAGATTATAGAATACAAGGTTGATGTAACACTTTCATTTTTCTTTCTCCCCCCCCACCCCTCACCTCCCATGTACTAGGGATTGAGCCCAGAGGCATTCTACCTCATGTATATATATATACATGTATATATATATACATGAGGTAGTAATATATATATGTGTGTGTGTGTGTGTGTGTGTGTGTGTGTGTGTGTGTATGAGGTAGTAATATATATATATATAACTTTGAAACTGGGTCTTACTAAGGTGCTGAGGGTCTGATAAATTGCTGGAGCTAGCCTTGAACTTACAATTCTCCTATTTAAGCCTCCCACATACTGGAATCAGAGACATGTGCCACTACAACCAGCTATGTAATTGTATATTTTTCTTCCTTTTTTATTTTTTGTATGTGTGTGTGTGTGTATTGGTTACTGGGGATTGAACCCAGGGGCATACTACCTTTGAGCTACATTCCCAGTCCTTTTTATTATTATTTTGAAACAGGGTCTTGCTAAATTGTTGGGACTTTCAATAAGTTGCTGAGGCTAACCCAGAACCTGCAATCCTCCTGTCTCACCTCCCAAATACTAGGATTACAGACATGTACCATCACACTTGGCTTTAATACCCCCACTTCATGGAGCAATTGAAATTGAGCATGTGCTATGCCCTTTGTACACGCATTATTTCTAAACCTTACCATAGGGTTAAAGGTAAAAGTAATTTTCCCCTACTTTTAGTGATCAGAAAATAGAGTCAGAGGAAGTGAATTGCCTAAGGTCACACAGCTAGTTAACTTTAAAGGCAATTGTAAAGCCCATGTAATAGATTCTAAAGGCCGCACTTTCCCTATGCTACACTAGGATCCATAGAAAGTTCAAATAAAGTAGGTTTGAAATATTGAGGAAAGGAAATGACTTCTGCCTGGAAGGGATGGAAAAAAGAAGTAGATAGAGTATCACTAGAGGGGACTCGAATGAGAGGTGAGATTAAGATTTCTTGAGACAAAAGGTGAAGAAGTGAGACACAGGATAAAGGAAGAATGTTCACTTATTCATCCATGTAACTACTATTACACACACACACACACACACACACACACACACACACACACACTTGGGGCACAATATGGTATGTGCTTTTGGGAAGCTGGTGTGATGCTTCATGTGACCCCAGAAGATGTCACTAAATGGTGGGAAGCATGAAGCAGGGTGAATCCTGTGACTCTCTCTAGAGAAAAAGTGGAGGTAATGGGAGAAAAAGCTGGACAGTGATGTTTGGATCAGACATTGGAAGAAAAGGGGAGAGAATTTGTTAAGGTTACTCAGGGAAAACACTGTAATTTTTTTGCCCACATATCCTGGAATGGTACTTAACATAGAGTGTTTAAACAGATGAATGAGTTACTGTAGTCTACAGAGAGATGGGTGCACTTCAGGCCTGTGGGCTTTATACTTATTATCTGATCAGCATTACCTCCATGAAGCAAGTAGTTTTCCCAGTTTTAGAGATATGAAAAATTCTGAGGCTCAGGGATGTAACATGGATTACCCAACATCTCAGAGCTAAGAAGATATAAAGACAGATGGGCCTTAAAGTTTGACTCCAGGCTTTATTCTCTACTCTCTGCCTTGCTGCAAATGACAAGCTACAGCAGTGCTGTGCTGCTGCTATTTTTATTGTTTTACATAAACATTTAAGAGAACAACATGCATAAGTAAACTTGTACTAGTCATGTGTTTATAGCATGATGAATTTTAACAATGTAAACACAACCATGCAACTAGAATCAGGAAAATCACATCACCACAGGCTATTTTTTGTTTGTTTGTTTTGTTTCTTGTTTTGGTGTGTATGTGTGTTGCTGGGGATTGAACTCAGGAGCATTCTACCTCTGAGCTACATCCCCAGCCCTTTTTATTTTTTATTTAGAAACAATCTTGCCAAATTGCTGGGGGATCTTGCTAAGTTACTGAGGCTTGCTTTGAACCTGCAATCCTCCAGCCTCAGCCTCCCAAGTGTTGTGATCACAGGCATGTACCACATCTTGTGAATTGTTTTAGCTAAATATGATATGATATGAATTTCTACCTAGTATGATAGTAATTTCATTCCTGTTGGTGCAAAATACTTCCCCCTTGGAGCTTTTATTCATGCACATGATATTCCTGGGAACTCATGAGCTATTGAGGTATATAACTTGCCTGGAAAATTAACTAATTGGTGAATGATATATTCTCTTTGGGGAGCATGTGGGCTCCCTGAAGTTAGATGTTACCTTTATTAAGCATCAACACTAGAGATACATGTTGGGACTCTTGGACCTGGGGCCAATCTAGCTCCCCTTGAACTCAAGCAGCAAGGAAAGAAGCAGCAGTGAAATTTCTGTCTCTAATGTTGAAAATGTTCTATAAGTAACATAGTGGTCTGCTGTATTCATAATTGTCACCTATAAAAGTTAAAGCAGCCAGACAGATAGCCCAGACAGATAATTCCAGAAAAGAAGAGTAGGGGTAGGAATACAGAGAGTAAAGGGGCTGCAGGATACACCCAACTGCTGCCATGTGGCCTGAAACCAGTTGAGATGTAGCCACCCATTCTCTGTCTATTCTTGACACAATCACATTTGCTGTTTCAGCTTCTGGTCCCTTGACTTTATAATAGTCATGAACTCAGAATATTGCCATATAACAGTGGTCATCAGCTCTGACTAGGCATTCAAATCACCTGTGATTAATATTTTATTGTTTTCTGTATGGTCTGTTTTGTATTTGATAATGAGAGATGCCCAATCCTTGTGGCAATCTATTAGTTATGAGTACTGTGTGGGATGAATCACTTCAATCCGGGAGTGACTCTTAAAACCGAAATTTGATGTGAAGATGACCAGACTTGCTATTCCTCAGCTGTCTTCCTGGGCAATATTTCTAAGGTCATGTATGAGTTTAAATACAAATTTGAAAAGTTCACAAAGTTACTTAATTGAACTCTACAAGAAATAAAATAAAAACTACATATTGAAGATGTATTTATCAGAGAAAATGACCCCATAATTTTTTATCACGAGGCAATTAAATATAAAATATATTTGATAAAATTTGCACATAGGTAGTTATTGACTATCACCCAAAGTCCGCAGGAAGGAAAGAAAAACCAGAAGACTAACTATATGTAGACTTGCTAGCCTCAAATGAACCATAATATTCTTTACTTATCTAATACCTGCCTTGATTTTCAGAAAAGTTACCTTGTAAAAATAAAGATGCAAACAATTAGTAAATACAAAATCCCTGTATTGTGTTCCACAGGACATGCAAGTAATCTTTAATACTAGAAGTTTCTAGTATTAAAATTTATGAGCCGGACGTGGTGGCGCACACTTGTAATCCCAGCATTTGGGGACCGGAGGATCTGGGTTCTCGGCCAGCCTTAGCTACCTAGTGAGGCACTCCGCAACTTAGTGAGACTCGGTTTCAAAATAAAGAATAAAAAATAGAGCTGTGGGTATAGCTCAGAGGTAGAATGCCTCTGAGTTCAATCCCCAGTACCGAAAAGTATGACAATTATATACATTCACATACATACTGTGGAATACAAGATGACTTCCAATTGAGAAATCAAGGACCATGCTATAGAGATGATATCTGAGATCGGTATTGAGCTTTTTGTCAAGAAGAGTGGAAGGCAGGAAATACTAAGACCTTAGAAATAGCAGGGACAAGAAGGGTGTGGTGGAGCATGCTGTGATCTCAGTACTTGATAGGCTGAGACAGGAGGATTACAGGTTCACAGCCAGCCTCAGCAATTTAGTGAAACCTTACACAATTTAGTGAGATCTCTTTCAAACTAAAATAATAAAATAAAGTAGAATTGCTTAAAGTCACATGGGTAATTAAAAATGATTAGAATGCAGCTTATTTGAAACCCAAAGATCATTCTACTGCCCTAACTACTCAAATCTGGTCAGTATGGTCATAGAATATCCAAGCCAAGCAAGGCATACTTAATAATCCCCAGACTTTCCTATTACAGCCTAAGTATTTGCAAGTGGGATTCTTGAGAAGTGAAAGGCAGGAATGACTTTTCTAATAAATTCTCCCCTGGTGGCCTCAAGGTCCCCTCTAGGTTGGAGGTTGCCAAGACTTATCAATGCAGAGAAGTAGCATGCAGTAGGTTGGCATGAGGAATCACAGAGGGGATCACATTAGAAATTACACAGGGAATTTAAAATTGGCCAAATACAATCACCTGCATTGGAATTTGGCCAAGGTTTTAAGATTTAATATCACCACTCATCTTGGTCCTTGTAAAGACCCCTCTGTGGTCAGAGACCTTAATTTTATTGTTCTTGTAAAATTCATGGGACAGCATTTCTCAGTCATTCCCCCTCAAACCAGAACCTTTACTTTCTTTTCTTGGCCACAGTGCTTCCAATATGACTGTGATTGCTGCTGCTGACACCAAGACACTTTCATTGCCCCTGAAGGCCATTTTATTTATTGGTGCTATGTTTCCAAAAGATGCATTTCCCTCCACCAATATGTTCAGCTGGACACATAATAGCATAGGCTGACATTTTGGTGACCACTCAGGAGAGCAGCAGATTGTGTAAATTCCATAGCTCCAGCATGTCAATTCCGAGGTACCTTGAAAAAAAAATTGGATGAGTTGACCTTGTTTTAAAAAAGAATCACGGAAAATACACCAGGAAGAAGAATCCTGGTACTACAACTCATTAGTAAGAAAGATAGAGTTAAAAATTATGTGCACACATAGCTTTTTAACAAAGAAAACAAAACATTACTAAAATTTAAAATATGCATAGACATAATATTGAGGGATATTTGGAAAGTGATGAGACAAACATTTAAATTCCTATAGTTAAACAGGCAAATCTGTGATCAAACTGTGAATAAATAAGGGAAGGTAATTATGCCAAAAACATATGAAGCAGTATTCTTTGCAACTTTGCAAATAATCAAAGAGATGTAGTGTTACATTCCCATGATGCTAAAGTTAATAGACACAATTCTTTGAAGAAGCAATTTGGCAACTAATTTAAGATCTTAAAAATATTATATTCCTCAAGCCAGAAATTCCAATCCTGGAAATTTACCTGGAAAAAAAATCAAAAAAGAGGAAAGTGTATCTCACAGATATTCATTGCAAAAATCAGTGGCAGTCAGAATATTACTATATAAATATAACTATAATATATAAAGAACTTCCACAACTCAACAACAAAAATGCTATCTGATTGAATAATGTGCAAAAGACTTAAATAGACATTTCTTCTAAGAAGATATGCCAATCAATGGGCAATTAACATGTGAAGAGGTGCTGAATATTATGAATCATCAGGAAAATGCAAATCAAAACCATAATGAATGACAATTCACACTCATTAGGATGGCTAACATCAAAAAGCAAAGAAAAGAATGAAAGAAAATAACATATGTTGTTGACAAAGTGGAGAATTTTGGAACTCTTGTGCACCATTGGTATTATGTGAAATGGTGTGGCCTCTATGGAAAAGAGTCTAGTGTTTCCTCTAAAAATTAAAAATAGAATTACCCTATGCCAGCATGTCCAGTTCTTGGTAAGTACTCAAAAGAACTAAGAGGCTCTCAGGTATTTTCACACTCATGCTCATAGCAGCATCATTTACAATGGCCCCAAATGGAAGCAACCCAAATGCCCATCTACAGATGAATGGATAAACAAAATGATGAAATAAGTACATACAAGGGAATATTTTCCAACCTTAAAATGAGAGGAAACTCTGGTCCATGCTACAACACGCATGAACCTTGAAAACACTATGCTAAGTGAAATAAGCCAGTCACGGACAAACAAATACTATATGACCCCACTTATATAAAATAACCAGAGTAGTGAAATTCATAGAAACAGAAAATAGGATGGTAATTGCCAGTTTGAGAAGAGAGAATTGGGGAATTATTATGGGATGAATATAAAATTTCAGTTTTGCAAGATGAAGAGAGTTCTAGCAATTGATAGCCCATGAATGTGAACATACTATCTACTGAACCCTTAAAAATAGTTGAGAGTAAAATTTGTGTCATGCTTATTTTAATACAGTTTTTTAAAAATGGTAATATGATTTTGTTAGAAATTAGAAAAAATGTTTAAAATTTTTTTTGTGTGTGTGTATGTGTAGTGCTGGGGATTGTATCTAATGTCTCACATATACTAGACAAGTACTCTACTACAGAGTTAATAGCTCCAGTACAGTTTAGTCAGTTTGAAACATCTTGTGATAGAGTACTATTTAGCCATTATAAATTATAATTATACATAGTATTAAATTCTTATATTTAAATTGTAAAATACAATATTCAAAATATTTGTATTTATAGCCATGCAGTCAGACATAAAGATGAAGAAAAGTGTCTTAAGGTATAGGACTGAGCCAGGTGTGGTGGCACATGTCTATAATCCCTGTACTTGGGAGGCTAAGACAGGAGGATCTCAGGTTTGAGACCAGCCTCAATGATTTAGCAAGACCTTGTTTCAAAAAAAAAAAAAAAAAAAGAAAGAAAGAAAAAACAAGCAGAGTGCTGGCTGTGTAGCTCAGATAGAATGTCTCTGAGTTCAATCCCCAGTACCACAAAAGAAAAAGATAAGAAATATATAGGACTCTATGTAAAATCTATAATATTTTATTTATATTATTCTATTCTATAACAATATTATTTGTAAAAGAAATAAAATTGGCACTATGCCCCCCAAAGAAGCTTCGATTTCTTTTCTCTTGTGAGAAATAACTAAAAATAAATATTTTTCCTTCCCATAAAAAAATGAACAAGTAAGTAATTTATCATGCATTTAAAAAGAAAAATCAAAATATAATATTTAGGTTAGTATAAAAACAAAGCAATAAACTGGAAATTAAACCCTGAGCTATATAGAAAAGCCCAAGGAACAAAGAAACTGAGAGTATTTATTATTTTTTGTTTTAGCATTTCTAATCTGTGATTCTTTTTTTTTTTTTTTTTTTTTTTTTTTTTTTTTTTTTTTTTTTTTTTTTTTTTTTTT